>VNJQ01002932.1:0-299514 GCA_008042515.1 Drosophila truncata | reverse complement strand
GGCGGCGGTGGTGGCGGTGGTGGTGGCGGTGGTGGATGTGGGTTCTGACATTCACATTCAGGAGGAGGAGGAGGAGGAGGGGGAGGAGGAGGTTGCGGACGCGGAGGCTTTGGCAAAGTGGGCAATCCTGTCGAACTGCCGAGCAGCAGAACGCTCACTTTAAAAAGGAGACGACAAAAACTCGGTATAAGTCAAGGATATAAAATGAAAGGACAATATCAGCGATAATTACCAATCAAGAAGCCAAGTAATAACTTCATGTTGATCCTCTTTTTTGCAACTAGCTTTACTGGTGAAAGCTAAGCTGCTGACTGATGCCTTTCTTCGGTGCCGCGATCCCATTTTATAGTCCCTGCCTTGGCCGAAACTTGTAGTTATTAATAAAAAAAATAAAAAAATGGTAAATAATGCATTATTTCGATCCCTTCGATGCCGTCCAACTGGTTGCCAAGAATAGCCTTCAGCGTTGGCTTGGAAGGTTTGCCCCAAGTTCAAGGTTAAGCAAGTGTTTGCCGCTGAGTGTCGCGTGCACAGAAGTTTCTATTTTTAGACCGTGGACTGTTGTTTGCCGAGGTTCTCGCACTCGGACGATCGTGCTGAATGGTAGATATCACTTTGTACCAGTTGGAATGACGAAGATATAGCCTAGGAATGTATATCGGGGAGAAGAATCCAATATAATTTACAGATAAAATTATTGCGCTAGATATCCTATTGAAAATATCTTAAGCTTAAATATATAAACATTTTAAATATTAAAAAATAATGCCCGTTTGCACTCTACAGTACTGAAAATGTCGATTGCATTTTACTTAATATATTGGTACATAAAAATCAAGCAGATTATCTT
This sequence comes from Drosophila truncata, assembly GCA_008042515.1. Taxonomy (NCBI): domain Eukaryota; kingdom Metazoa; phylum Arthropoda; class Insecta; order Diptera; family Drosophilidae; genus Drosophila; species Drosophila truncata. The sequence goes on along the minus strand of VNJQ01002932.1, from coordinate 298,664 downwards.
ATTGCAGCACATAAAATCGGAAATTTATCGATTTATCGCACATAAATAAATCGCTAAAGTATCGAAATTTTTATTGGTGCGTAGAATACGAATTCGGCGCCAGAATTTGGCTATTACGTTAAGAATTTGAGGTAATTTATGTACCCGCAAATGGCGTTTGATCCGAAAATATCAAATAAATCAAAATTCTTACGTGATAGCCGAATTCTGATGCCGGATTCGTGTTCTACGCACCAAATTCCTTTGGAAATAAAACCCATCTTTTCTACAACTCACTTGATTCACTTTGAAGTTCTTTGACTTACTTTGAAGATCTATTTTAGTTTTCTGATATGTAATAATATTTTATATAAAGCTTAATTATATTTTCGTAATCGGGTTCACTATTAGTGTCAAAAAATGTTTAACATCGAACTTTTTCTCTTTATTAATTATTATTAATTATTTTGGGAATTATTAAGCTTTTATAACTTTGTTTTTAACAGACAATATGGATCGTAAAAAATTCTTAAAGCACCAATAATCACATATAAAAATAAATAAATCATCTTAAATGTGATTTAACCTGTAAGGTATCCCACAAAATCCAATCACAATCCCAAAAACCAACCCCAAGCTCAGTATCAAACTTTTTCTGCTAGACAAGCTCCCCATAAAATCCGACTAATCAAATAATCATAATAAACTTCAATTTCGTTGTTTATCAGCTGCAACAAAGTGCAGCTTGCCTATGATTTTGTGGACACAACACGGACTTCGATCCGCGAAGCACTTTGCATTCCGTACTCCGGATTCCGGAATTCGCATTTGCATTTGCATTTGCTGGGGTGAAATTGCCGTGCGGACAATGCCCGAGATGACTAGAAACGGGCAACAAAATGCCATAAAGTAGTGGCACTGCGGAGATATGCATCTGCCGCGGGCAGTGTCAGAATGCCACAAAACAGATCACAGATGCCCCCTACCAGGGAGCATCTAGAGCTACAGATCCGCCTCCACAGCCACATCCATTCTGTCCCATCGAGAACTCGTGTCGCCACTGACACGTAAACTATTTGGCACGCAATGCACTTGGCGACTTGCTGATGTTGACGCACATAAAATGCCAAATGCTGTGAAGGATGTCGATGGCGATGGCGATGGCGATGCCCTCCTACTTTGGGCAAACCTCTTGCCTCCTGGTCTGCAGTATTTACCCGCTTTTCACACTCCTCCCGCTGCTGGAAAAGCCAGCAAGCAATTTGCTAGCGACTTCGCTCCTCAGCTCTTCGCTGCAAGCTCTTCGCTTCTGGCAGCGGCATAATGCGATTTGGGAATTGATTGCACTCGACAAATGTGTGCAGGAGGAGTGCACAGTAACAAAAATTAGATAAACTATGAGCCTAATAATTAAATTCTATCATTATATAGAAGAAATATAAAGAACTTTTAAGTTTATTTTAGAATTTTGTAATATTTTATAACAAATTCCACTTAATTCTCTCAGTTTACAGCTCCAGGAGTTCGAGAACATAATTTCCTTAAGTGTATCCAGCTCGTTTCGATAGCAACCTCAACTCCTTGTTCACCGCGAAGAACCCTAAACATCAACTGGCTGCGAGAACATCCATAGAATTCCGCACTCATTTTACGCAAATTACATTTTGCGTTTCGCTGGTCGGTCAACCCCGAATAAAACCGAAAAACCACAAAGAACGAAAACATTTTGTATAGAGTTTTTAATATTGCCCATTCATCAGCAGGCAGTGGGTTTTTGAGAGATGCTAGGACTCAGAAAGTTGCCACTTGTAGACCATGTTTGTAAGCCTGTCATTCACTGTGACTTTATTGACGGGCCTCCCTGGCTCTGGCTCGACAGGCGTCCGGCTGGTCACGTGTTGCCAACAATTCAATTTGAAACTCGTAAGCCCAGCCACCCCGATCCTCCCACTTGAATGCAGAGGAAAAAAATTATGAAATATTAAAAATTCAGACAAAGTCATTTCAGATCTTTCCTTAAGAACTTAAAATTGATTTAATGGAATTTCTAAATACTTCTCAATAGGGTTATCTTAGATCTTTTTCTATAATATTTACTCAATTTTCTTTATGTGTATTGGCTCAGCATGACGCATTCATTCATCTCCAGAGCAGGCAGGCGGGCAGTGCAGCTTTGGCAGGACAGGACAGGAGGACTCCTCCTCTTCTCTGGGATGAGGACCCATCGTAGTCGTAGTCGTAGTCCTTGTCCACTTGTCCCATACACTTCTGTTTTGCAACTAACAAATACAACAACCTAAGGGGGCGGACTCCCAGCAACAACAACAACAACAACTGCCGAGCTGCTGATTGCGTTGACAACATTGTGCCATTGTGTGTCTGGGGCCATAACGCAAATAGAGATGGCCAATCACATCACGAAGCCCATAAAAAAAACAACAAAGAATATAATGTCCCAGAGTTTGGCGAACTTCTTAACTTTATTTCATTATATTTCTTTCGAACTTTGTATGTGTTTTTGAGGCTTGTTTATTATCATTATCCATCGGGCATTGTTGACTTTTAATAGTTTGAAAAGTGTTTTATAGATTTCTTATTGAATATGATATTTTTTCTTATTTATTAATTATATAATTGTATAGAAATCTTTTATGTTTTACTTAAATCTAAATAATTGTCTCTAAAGAATCAGCCTCGTGTCACGAGCTGTCTATTCAGTTCAATGAGGACTTCTCTTTTGATCCCTGAGTTAGGTTTGGTCACAGTCATCGTCAGCGTCGTATTTGAGGCCTATATGAGACAGCTCGTAAATCACACAAATGTATGCACCCCTTGGCAGTCTCCGCCCCCAATTTGAGGGGCTGACAACAGCCCATATTTACCGTAGCAACATCTGGCGGCGAACGGCACTTTTCTGCCACTGCCAGTGGTTAGGATTATGCACATAGAAAAACAACAAAATTAAATTAAATTATTATTTAAATTTCAAGGCAAAGAAAAAATATATATTTATATTTTTAAGTATAAATGAAAAACAATTATGAGAGCGCAACATTGTAAAAGCAAATTTGATTTGTTTAGAACCAAACACTTGCATTTTCTTGGTAATTCTACCATAAGTTTTCTATAAAAGTACATTTATTTTAGGAAGTAATAAATTCTACTGTCCAAATAAAACAATTCTTTTATTATCAAAGTTTTTCAATTAATTATTTTATTTACTGTATTTTTTTCCTCCATGTAGTAGACATGCGTGTCCTCTCCGGGATCCCTTAAACCCTGGGCGATACCAATTTGAATGGTCGAAGGAGGGGTCATCATACTGCCATTGTGTTTATGGAAATTCCGGGCAGCTTTCCTTTTTTTCCCCCCCTATTTTCATGTCCATGTCGCCGCCACCCTGTTTGGCCTCTGCCTCATTGTTGGTTGCTTACTACGACGTAATTGCAACAATTTTCAGATGACGCATGCCACGCCCCCTTTGTTGCTGCCGCTGTTGTGTCTGTTGTGCTCTGCTCTGGATTTGCTTGATTTACTTGTTTGGGTTTTGATTTCCGTTTGATTTGTGTGAAGAGTTTGGAGTGGGAACTGGAAATGGAATGCGGAGGCAGAGGAGCTCTTTGCCGGAAAGCGTCTTTCGTTAATCGCCTCCATTTTCAGCCGGAGTCTGTCTAATGGTTTAATGAATTCACTGTCTGGTCGCCCCATTCCAGGGATCCCATTCCGTCGCTTTTACGAGCAAAACACTTAAATGCAATGGCCAAGTATATTTCACAATGGAGTGCGATTCCCGCTTAATTATGCGCAGGCAGCAGCCAGCCAGACCGAAACCCAAACCCAAACCCAAGTTGGACGACGAAAACGAAAACGAATATGAAAACCCCAAGCCCAAAACTCAGACCAAAAACTCAAACCGAACCGAAATCCGCACTCAATCTAAGCGGGCGGGATTCCCCCAAAAAGAAGAGGATATAAAAAGGGGGAAGGACACGGTCGTCAGCCCTAGGTTCGGCATTTCAAACAATTTGCAGGGAAAAGCTGAAGGACAAGCTAAAGCCAGTGCCGCATCAACTAGCAACAAACAATTATTAATGGGTGCAAAAAAAAAACAGGAAAAGACAAGGAAATTACCTGGTAAAAGGAATATGCAGAGGTATTTAGGAATAAAATAATATTTAAAAAAAAAACATAAGCTTGAGGTAAATAAGCTAGACTTTTTTGAGTTATGAATTTAAGGGTTTATAATAGTTTTTTAAAGTATCATAAATATATATGAATTATAAATTAATCAAGTAATAGTGAATTAATGTTTTATTTTCAATAAAAAGAATTATTTAAATACGCGGGAGATATACTTTTGGGATCAGCAAATATTAAAGCCACAAATTTTATATATATTTAAGCTGTAGTGAGTTATTTAATGGTTAAAATTATGTTTTGCGTGCTTAAAATAAAATTCTGTGGTTTTAGGTAGGTTTATCTATTTTCTAAGTTATTTATAATATTGAAATTTTTAAAACTGATTGAAATTTTGATTCCTTTTCTATTGAAAAAGTTTTTACATTTGAATTATGCATTAAAATAAATTTTAAATTACTTAAATATATTATTTTAAATCCATATGTACTGAAGACATCAAGAATCTATTTAATATGAGTTTCTATATAGTTTTTTTATTTTACTTTCCATTAATTCCAATATTCCCTCAACAATTTCTATAATATTTAATGGGTATTTACTAAAGAAGGGTTGGCCTTCCTCCCCCTTTGACATCACTCCTTCCATATTTATCATTACTGTCTGCTCTCATCTATTCAGTGTTTTGTAGCCGTGGCAAAAACAGATGAAGGACTTGGAGCCAAAGTCAAAGCAATAACAGAAACCGAAGCAGAAACAGTAACAGAAACAGAAACAGAAACAAAAGTTGAAAAAGGCAGTGGAGACAGGAGACAGGAGACAGGAGTGAAAGCGGCAACAGAAGCTTTGACCATCTTGCCTGGCATTTTCCATAAGGACTTTATTACTTTTTCATCTCGTTTCATTTCGTTTTAATTTTATTATGAGCCAAAATGGCAATGGCACTTCACTTGGACCAACTTCATCTCTATCGTCCCCCTTTTGCACAAGAAATATATATTATATATACGAAGCGGGGGGCGAAAAACAAGTGTAAGGAAATGTCCAAATAACAAAGGGAATTATGCCAATGAGAATGGAGAGTGCAGAATGGAAATGATGATGCTGATGATGATGATTCCTCTCTCTCTATCTTTCGGCTGAAGCGAAACAATTTTTAATTAAATTTTGTGTGTATTTTATACAAATATGAATAATTATTTATGGCAAACACAGGCGCACAGACACCAGATCCCAGATCCCAGAAACAGACGGCAGACGGCAGACATACAAATATGCCGAGGCAGTTAATGCTAACAGGCGGCAATATATATTATCTGTCTGTCTTAAAATAGAAAATGAACATAAGGCGCACATTTGGCATATTTTATGAAGCGATATTCGGTGTTGGGGCCGGGCTCTCAACGATTAATTGTCGAGGCTTGGCTCAAAGTGTTGTTGTGCATTTAAATTGCAGATGATTATTTAAATTTCGCATACAATTTACATAATGAAGGTCGCTCCCATCTCCATCTCCTCCCTAGTCGTTGCTCCTTACCCGCTGTTCAAATTAATCAAACAAATTGCTTTAGCCCAGGATCTCTGACTCTTCTATATATATATTTCCACACCAGCCCCCTTGGCCAGGCCAGCGAAATGAGATGAATTTGGTTATTGGAGCCGCGTCTTTTCCGGTTCAGCCTTCGAAAATGTAATTTGCAAAAATATTTGCTTTCAATAAAATCTACAGAGAGAGAGAGCATGGGGAGCTGAGCGGAAAATAGCACTGGCTGAAAGAAAATGGCCTTCTATTTCTGCTGAGCTCAGCTTGGTCCGGTCCATACATGTGCACACAAAAACATTTTCGGCCAGGAAGTTCCCTCAAACCTTTTGCTAGATTTTTTAATATTTACGGAAAAAGACAAAATTTTAAAGGTTTGGTAAACCTTTAATTTTAATAAAACAATTTTAAGGTGGCCTTAAAAAATTGTATAATAATTATAATTTCATTTAAAAATGCATTCCTGCTAAATAGTTCTTAAAACAATTATAAAATCATTGCTAAGCCACTTTCGGCACAATAATCCATCCATAATATATACGAAATTCTTTTATGGAACAACCCAAAGCCCCCATAAATATGCCAAAATTTCGCCATTCACATTACCGAATTACAATCAGTTTTCAATCAGTTTTCCCCATTTTCATTTGAATCATTCATTCGCATTGGCATTTCGATCAGGCAAGGGCCTCGGGCCAAGCGGCTTTTATATGGCAATTAGCTTAATTCTATTAAAATTCGATGCGCTGAAAGTATGCAGAGTTGGCAAAGCATTGAATGCTCATGTTTTTGTTGTAATCGCTTTTGAGCGAATTATATTCATCAAAACGTCCATTGTCCACTGCATTATGGCCCACATTATGATGGAGATTACACAAAAAAAAAAAACAAAATAAAAGGTGAAACACACACAAATAAATGTAATCACTGGATTGTAAATGCAATGTAGAATATCAATTTACATTTAGCATATTAATTGAATTTTTGCTTTTGTCATATTGTCTATTTTGGCTGATGATTTGTGTACACACTTCTCCGCAGAAAGCCACACACTACACACACTTTTGTGCTTTCGCAGCGTAATTGGAATATTTATTTTTCATCCCATTTTGCAATCACAAAACCGCTGTGAAAAGACACCAAATGTACACCCTTTGTCCTCCTGAAAACTGTCATTGGCACACCCCACGTACACAGTACTACTACAAAGGTAATTGTCATTCATTCCGAGTGTCTGTCTTGGGCAGTGCCACTGTCCTGGTTGTCCTATTTGCCAATTTGTGCCAAAGTTGTGCGTTAATTATGAGCCAAAATCAACGCGTGGCAAAAATTCTTTTGTCTCCGCAAATACATCATTCAAAAACAGTTGTGGTTAAAATAATAGAAGAGCTGGGAATTAGATTAAGTTGTGATTATAGATGGAAAATTAATCATGATGAAAGTAAAGTTCAGAAAAGGTCTATGAAGATATTATAAATTATAACCTTAAACTTTTCCACAGTTAAGAAACATATTTTTGCTGGCCTAAAAGTAAATTAAAAGTAACTAAAGTGTCAAAAAGATAATGCTTCTTCAACTAATTATAAAATATAAAAATATACTATATATAATATATAAAAATACTATATAAAATATACTATATATATAAAATACAAGAAAATATAATACTTTAAATAGAATATCCAACATTTGTTACTTTTCTACAAAACCTATTATACTTTTAAGACTTTTTTTGTAAACAAATCAAAAGCATACTTAAAATGTAATTAATTCATTTAATTATTATTAATTTTGCTTGTAATTTAATCTGTAATACAATACCATCTCCGATTGTTTCTCCCTACAGATATGTGGCTGCATTTGTTTTCGATTAGCTGCAAGCGACAAAGTCAACAAATCAATGCAACTCAAATAGTGACAGGAAAATGGATACCATTGAGCGTAGGTATTTTTCCAAAAGGGGAGTGCATGGAGCAGGGAATTCAGACAATTGGGGTATCCTACATACATATGTACATACATTCATGCATGTTTTCAAATGCCCCAAGGGCCCCTCTAAATTTCATTTACTTTGTTACTGAGCAACCGAATTTACCAGCCAGCCAGCCAGCAACAAAAACAAAAATATCAGTCGGAAAATGTAACCAATCATCAACAGCAACAGCAACAGCAACAGCATTTTCCCCAGTACCCTTCATTACCCGCTCTTATACAAACCTTCCCTGCCTGCAGGGCATATAATGGATACAAAGTTGCAATTAGCGTTGCAAATCGAACGTTTTGCAATTAATTATAAAGCATGGCAAAGAAATCATTTACAGTTTAAACAAAGGATGAATAATCTATGCGATTGAAGCATAGAAACAATAGAGACAGAAAGGGATAGAGCGAGGACAGTAAATTATGGGGAAAATGCTTTAAGCTGGGATATTGAATAACATTAATTTAATATGGAATAGGTCAATGAAGGCAGGGAAAATGTATGTGTCTTACATGAAGTTTATAATAATGTTGTATGTATTTTAAAGTGTATTTTATGTAATATAAACAAAAAGTTACTTCGTCTTTATTCAAGTTATTTAAATTACTCTTTACTATCCATAAACACCTTCTTTTAAGGCTTATACCAACTCATTATCCCACCCAGTGCATTCGTAAGGACTCGAAGATATGCTTGGGGTATTCCCCGAGAGCCATTTCCATTTATCCCAACCTCGGCCATGTTCTCGCAATGATTTCCCCAGATGGCACTTAAGGCTCTTAAGCGAGGGGGGGGAAGGCAAAGGCGGAGAAAAGAAATCCGCCCACATAAATAAGGGGGGAACCCCACAAGCAGCCACACACACACACTTAAAAGCATGTATTCAGCGTATAAATAAAAATGTCATCAAAAGCATTTAAAAATTTGCAAAATGTGAGATACAAAATGGGCGAATTATTCAATTTTTGGACCGCAAGTCATAAGTAGGCTAAGGCCGCTGCCGCTCGCTCTCTCTCCCATAGGAAATATTCGCATTTTCATGCCGAGATTTTCCGGAGAAAAAGAGGAATTATGACGATTAGATTATTACGCATACTTGGCGATTTATGCGATTAAGAATATGAGTAAAATGAAATAAGAGCCGAGGGTTGCAGCATGCAACTCGAGGGGTGGCTTCTCTCATATTATTTTTCTACCAGTCCCACAAGTTGTTATTGTCGAACATCAAAGGAGGAGGCAAAAAAAAAAGAAAAGGGGGCACCAGACAAGAAAAGAGATGAGCTCAGCTGCCGTCGTCTGATTTTTTATAACCCCAGAAAACTGAAATACCAGCAGAATCATATTAAAAAATGCCAAATGCTGAGGCAACCGTCAAATCATCTGCGGAATTGTCATCAAATTGAAAGCTCTAACTCCCAGCTTTCTTTCTGTTTTTTTTTATCCTTTTGCTAAGCTGCAACGCGTGGCTGCCTTTTTTCCATTCTCCGGTATATATGTACGTTTTTATTGTCATCATTTATGGCTTTTCCGCGTAGAGGGAGGGCTTTGAAAAACCCCTTTTCCACATCGAATAAAAAAAAAAAAAGAAATGGGAAAAATATCAATCGCGTCTGCTTTCAGGATTTGGGTCAAGTCCTGGTGGCTGCTCTCTTGTAATTAGCACAGATAAGAGGTCCGCCATTAAGGCATTAAGCGCGAATTCAATTCCACCAGCTGGCTGGATATTTTTGATCCTTTAATGTCCTCGCTTTTCGGGTGGGGCGGGGGTTCCTTTAATGCTTCACTAAGCCCGAATAAGTGACCGTGGCAGAGATAGAAATGAGAGAGAGAGAGACATTTATCAAAAACGGCATTGTGAACAGGTTTGGCTTTAAATTTAATTCTGTTTTGATCCCTTTTAGCGCTTTAAGGTCGTAGAATTAATAAAGGATGTTTATTTATTAAGAAGTGAGGGGAAAATGTTAACAGCATGCGTGAATTTAGTTTAAAATTGGATTGTCTTTTATGTAGTTTAAATTGCTTTTAAAAAACTCTTTATTTACGTTAATTTCATACAAAATTTCATTCAGTTTTCCCTTAAATTCAATGCTTAACTCTCTGAAAAAAATGCTAGAATTTAACAAAAGGACATTGCACTAAATGTAGGCTGACTTTTACCCTTACTCCTAATTTTATTTCTGCCTCCTGGCGAGCACTTCTTTGGCCGCATTCACGTCGCGACAGTTTTTGTCTGGCCTGCGGCTGTCGAGTGATTTTTTTTTTAAATGGTTTTAAAAAAATATAACTGCAAAGGCTTCTTCTTTTCGGCCTGCTGGCGTGCCCCGCCTTTCCATGCCTTTTGTGTCCTTTTGTGTTTATTGAGCATTTAAATTGAACAAGTTGCCGCCAATCGATTGTCGATTGCCGCAATCGCTCCTCGGCCTTCTTTTCTTGCTTTTGTTGTTGTTCCTGCTGCCCGGGGCGTGTTAATAAATCGAGTGACTCTCATGTGTCGATAATTATGCCATTGATTGCTTAATTGCAATGCATATGCAGTGCACGGTCCCATCCCACTCCAAGGCCCTTCCTGGCAATTCCCGTGCGACTCGTCCTGCAATTTAATTGCAAGCTTAAAGTACACACTCAGGACTCTTAACCATACACAGCAGGAAAGAAGAAACAATGAATATTTTATAAAATAAATACAGAGACTTAAAAAAAGATGAATTTAATTAAAAAAGAAGAAATTCCTAATTAAAAATGTATATTTTCACCAAAAAGATGTAACTTTAATGCAATATATATAATATATCTAATATAATATTTTTAAAATTTTCTCTGAGTGCTTAAACACAGGACCAAGGACCTGGCTTGCTGTCAGTTCTGTTGTTTTTGTCGCTGTTTTTGTTGCTGTCGCCGTGGCACTTTGCATGCATTTCATTTTAATTTAATTTCAGCCGCCTTTTGCTTTCATCTTGCGCCTGCCAAAGGACACTTAGCATCCTGGCAGCAGCAGCAGCAGCACAGGACTCAGGACTCGGGACTCTCGAGGGTCTCGCATGTGTGGCATGTGCAACAACTTGAATTATGCACATGAGACTTTGCCATCGCCCATCGCCCATCCCCTTTGCCTTTTTCCGCCTATGTACATCCATCCGCCCACTCTGCGCCGTCCAAATGCCACGCCCACACCCCGTGGCGACCTTCAACAATTTCCCCCAAATACGCAACACTTGAGCTCAGAGGAATCAGCATAATGAAGGATCCCAATGCCACCGATGACGATGTACAAGTACGAGTGTAATGGAGATGCTCGAGGAGATGCAGATAATGGAATGCCAATCAGGGGATGCATTTCCGTATCCGGAGAAAGGGAAATGGCAATTGCATTATCGCACTAAGGGATTAAGCTTTTACTTCAAGCAAAATATATCTTCAATAGGTGTTACACCTTCAATCTGTGCAAGCAGCAAGAAGTTATTTATTTACTACTTTTTCTATGAAAGATAAATAATATTCATACAATTTTATCAGTGCTTTTTCTGCCCTGTTAACCAAAAACCGAGACCTCATTTCAGTTCGCCGTGATTACACAAGAGGACGACCGACTTACTAATGCAGGCATACAAACTCGCACCCAGAAAAAAAGAGGCAAGGACGAAGGACTCATGCAAATGACAGCCATTTCCGGAGCTTCGTGAGACAGGATACTTTGTCATTTAGTCACATATTACTCGTACATTTGCCGATTTGCCAAGTGCTCGTCGTCGCCACTTTCCATTTACACAGCCAAATGCTTGCAGTTCGATTCATTGAATGCCCAGCACTCAACATTCAAACACACTTTTACATTCAACGCATAACACATTAGGGATGACAAAAAATGTGAATGAAAGTAGATAACAAAATGTAATTTATATGAAATTTTGTTTGATTTAAACAATCATAAAATGGAAATAAATAAATAAAAACAAGCATTTAGTAATATTTTTCAATAATATTTATATTTGAAATATATATGCGATATTTTCTGTATTTAAACTGAGTATTTTATAATAGTTTCAGTTCATTGAATTAAATCTGAAATAAAATTTATAATAATATAAAAAATATTATAAAAAGAGTAATAAATTAATTCTTTCATGTTTGATAATTTCCCTATGTCATCGATAGACTTTCGATATTTTCCCAACTCAACCACAAGCACACACTCACACTCACACAAACACACACTCAATAAAAGCCACACTCACGCAGACAAACACGCACAAGTACACACATTCGGTTTATTAAATAATTACGCTCTAATTGCAAAAGTGACTGCGGTTGGACGAGCTTTTGGCTCTCCAAAAATAATGCCAGAATCTTGTTGAGCCCAAATGTGTGAATAATGCGGGATCCGGAATACGAATTTGGCATTTTGGACTGAAGGATGCCTGGATTTAGGCTGGAAATTGCCACAGTTCGTGCCTCATTTAGTTGCAATCAACTTGATTGAGTGGGTAAAATGGGGAAATTACCGAAAAACTCACTCAGTTCTCTGTTGGCTGTCTGCACGCAAAATGAAAAGGCAAATGAAAAATTACTCGCAATTTTATCCTTAGCTACACACATATTGTACACTGGGTTTTTGAATTTTCTCCCCTGTTTTAACCCTTGTTGACCATAAAACAATCGTGGAACGTGCGTATGCCATAAAAATTAATATAAGGAAACTGCATATATATTGCTTACTCTCCCCGATATAAACATATACATATAGTATAGAGCCATACTGGCTCTTGTGTCAACATATTCGACTGAGGCCGGAGCATAAAGAATTTTCACGTGTATTTACACATCTGCTCTGGCATTTTCCATTTTCCGTATTTTCTTTTCATACATTTACCTCGGTGAGCTATGCAGCGGAAAAGCAAATTCTACGGAAGCGAAACACTGTTAATTGAATATATAAAATGGAAATTGATTCGGCTTTGAGGAATTTCAGAGCAGATCGATGCCATGTACTAGAAATTTAATTCTCTGGAAAATAATTGTGGGAAAGAAAGAAATTATTTTTTGACGATATCAAGTAAATATTATAAGTGTATAAGTGTATATGTATATATTCTTTATATTTTTGTAGCCAAGCAGCGGTTAATTTTATCAGAAGCAACCCTTGGGAATTAGCTGATGTAAAACATACATTTATTCGTTATCAGAATAAACTAAAGAGTTCAGTTAATTACATACAAGGTTTATAAACTGAAAAGTATTAAATTAAATTATTTTACAATAAATTAAAAGGCCAAAAATATTAACTTAGTAATCATTTAATTGAAACTGTGCATAAAAATCTAAATTTTCATATCGCTAAATATTTATCTCAGCTTTATTTATGGAGGGTATTGTATGTGGAAAATAAAAGAGTATTATCCGTGGCAAAGCAAAAGGGGTCTTATCATTTATTCTAAAATATATATAGAAATATACATAAGTTTTCCGTTTTTTAATCTTTGACTACACAAGTAAATAAATAAGGCTTCATGAAAGGCCAGTAAGCACACAACAAATCAGAGCCAAATAGTCTTTCGACCAGCACAGATCTAAAATGTTCAAGTTTACCATATTTCTGTGGATGGGATTAATTGCCTGGAATTTACACATATCTTTGGCACAACCTGTAAATTGTAACCATTCGCATGGAGCGCTGCAAGACCCGGACATGCAACGCAACAAATTCGGCGATCTTCTTACAATAATTGGTTCCATTTTGCTGTCGTCAAATGAAACTACACCATCCCTGTATAGAAAGGAGGAGCAGCCGGCCGGAATAGAAAACCAACTGATACCGATGCTGTCGAAAATAGAAATCCATCTGGGAAATATTGCCTGGGCAGTGAGACGGTCAGAGACGATTACGCAGATGTTTAATCGTATCGGTTTTAGATATTTCTACAAAGAAATGTATACCTCTTATAATTTCTATGATGCGAATGCTGAATGCTTTATAATAGGCGGTTATTTAGCAGCCATTCGAAACCAAAAAGAATTTGACGAGATAATTTGGGATGTAGATAGAAATAGGGACTATTGGCTCGGCATCAACGATCTGGCAGTGGAAGGACACTATGTTTCGATTGCCCCGAATAAAACAGCCCCTTTTTTAGAATGGAAATTAGGTGAACCCTCAGATGTAAACCACACCAAAAACTGTGTGGCTATGGTTGACGGCTTGATGTATGCCGCTGATTGTAATCTGAAGAAATATTTTCTTTGTCAGTTAGATAATGATATTTAGTGTTTTTTCTATTATTCTATTTACTATGAACATAAACATAAACATAAACAGATATATATATATGTATTAAAAATGTTCTAACATATTGTATGACACTTCTTTAAGCTTTTAATCTTTGAAATAAAAATATGAATGAAATTATACGTTTCGAGGTATTACTTTAATATTAAATTATATTAATAATATTATATTATATTATATTATATATATTTTATAATAAATATTATATTATATTAATCCATTAAATGATATTTCGACACTGGAATACTTTTTATATTTCGTCAGCTTTAAGCAGGTTCTATTGTTTTCCTGATATTTCGTATCACAAAATTGACGTAACGAATTTCCTGGAAATATAGTTTGTATAGTTTAGCTTTGTAGATAAATGGCCTCTCGGAAATCAGCGAATTATTTAGAATTGGTTCATTAAAGTCGTCAGCTGGGCCAAAACAACGATCGCTTCAATTTAACCAGCTTATATACTTTAAATTTACTATTATTTACTTCTAATAAATATACTCATTAAATAATATTAAATAAATATATTATAATTAAAGTGTTATAATTATTTCCGCCTAAAACTCCACCAAAATTTCAGTTGGAAATTAAAAGGCCGACCTAATCCCACTCTGGACTTGCCACAACCCACCCAGGCCCCTAGTGTGTGTGATTTTTTTTTTTGTGCCCTTGCCCCGGTTGTGTGGGTAATGTGTATGTGTGAGGGTACATGTGTATGTGCAACGCGCGTTGCAACACTCCGCGGACAGTATGTACGTGGCCATAATTAAATGTCGACATGCAACGCGGCGCTGGAAAGTATGCTATATGCATGCAGCTGGGATTTCCTTTCGTGGGCAAGTGCGCAAACCAAGGAAAACCGAACTAGGACACAACCCAAAAATATAGGAAAAAAAGAAATAGGGAAAAGAGTTTCCTAAAAGGGAAATACGAAAGAGATTTCTCTGGTATGCCTCTCGCTTTCTCTTCCTCTGAGCCTGCACGTAATGATGTAATAAAATCATTTCACACCTCATGAAATGTCGGCAATTTCCGTTGAAATTCGATTGAACTTCCTGCTTTCAATCGAAACTCGTCGCTTGGGCCGGGCAATAGTGGACTAGGCACGACCCAGGATTGCATACGTGGCATGTATATCATTATCCTGACATCCACCCACTCAGGCACACTCTCAGGAAATACATTCCGAGTCTCGAGCGACGCTGACGTTTTAATTTTATTCGATTCCCAAACGATACCGACCAAAGAATGCTGCGAAAAAAAGAAATTCCTGACTCAAAATTGATTGAAATGATATTGCAAAGGCGTGATATGGCCAAAGCATAGGCAAGAGTCCACTGAAAAAATTAAAGCTCAGGGGAAACTATATTCAGTTATAATTAACACTTAGACACACAAAATATAGGTACTTATTTCAGTTTTTAGGTCTCATATTAAAGCTAATCTTTTATTCTATATTCTATATTTTCAGCTTTACACATTATGATAATTTTCTCCTCTGTATATGCGTGGGTGATCAGATTCTGAAAAAGAGTCCCGTAGTTCGATGCCTCTCCTGCTTTCTTTGCCTTTGCTGGGAATCGTAAAAAACACAGGAAATCATTTCGTCATTCCATAAATTGTTATGTCGTAAATCTCCGCAATCAAATGGGCTGCACACGTACGCACACACACACACAAGCACACAGGCAGCTGCTATGTCCTTATCAATGTGTGTCCTTGAAGCTGTCTGTGCGTTTCTTTTTTTCTCGTGTGCCTTTTTTTTCTGCGCTTCCCCGTCGTTGTCTGTGGCCAAATTGTTGCCTTAGTCTCAGTTTCAGTTTCATTGTGACTGCCTGAATTTTGGCCAGCAGTGATTTGCCCAACTAACCAAAAACTCTGCGGGCCACTGAAGATGAACCTTAACCCTTGGTGTGGCTAAGGGGGTTAAAACTTATTTGAGAGTTAAAGGGTTTAAATTTAAAACGGGGGCGAAGGGGATTATTGACTAAAAATATTGTAAAATGTTCAAAATATTAAAAAAATAGGAAACTAAAATATGAACTATTAATTATGAAAGAACTTTGCTTTAAAGTTATATATAAATTAATTATTCGAAAGTTCTACGATTTTCTTTTTAGTTTCAAATTGCTATTATCTTTATGATACATTTATTACCTTATAAAAATTTACTAAACTGTAATATTATACATTTACAATATTATATTATATATTTACAATATTATATTTAATATTTACAAATTTAATATATAATGTATGCTCTTTACAAATTTATTGCATAACGAACTAAAAAAGAACACAATTTATTTATTATTACATTTTGATTAATACATTGATTTGGATCCCTGATTAAATATATAAATGTCGCTTAAAATTTAAATATATAATACCTTAAAAAATAATCATTTTCTAATCAAAAGTATTTAAATCAAAAAATAGCCTAGATTCCGATTTAAATAAAAAATAAAATTTATTTGAGTCTTAATGCTTTCCTATTTAAAACTAAAAAATGTATTACCAATAGCATAGTTAATTTAAATGCAAAAAAGGATAAAATCCATATGGGTTAACAACCAAATCAAAGGCTGGTTTCGCAGAAACCTCCACACAACAAAACAGGCTAAACACATGGGTTTCTTTGGACCAAGTTTACAAGGTGCGTACCTACTACCATACCTTATATACTGGCATAAATACAGGTGTCGGGACACGCCTCGTTTGGCATTTGGCGCACGTGCAACTTAACCTCACCAAACCAAAATAATTCACAAAACAGAAAGGGCAGGCGAGAGGGAAAAAAAGCAAAGACCAAGTTGAAGTTGAGGCCAAAACGGATGTTGTAGCCAAGTAAACAGAAAAAGCAACAGCACAGCGGATGTGTAGTTCATAAATTTCGTCAACTGCCATAATAACAAACTCGGATAGTCACCAGAAATTGACTTGTCGCCTCTGTCTCCCCCTCAACGATTACACAGCACAACACAAAAACAGTTTTGGCTCCTTCCCCTGTTGCTGACCAGAAAAAAAAATCAATGAATTCCAAGGAAGCCACAGCCAAGTCATCTTGTGGCTAAAATCATAAATATCAAAAGGGGCGGAGGGATTGGCAGGTGAATTTGTCAGGACTGCCATATCCTTCTTTTCCCTTAGAATCCTCGATTCCCCTATATGTCCACATCCACTTGCCTGGCCATTAGTCAAAAGTGTGACGAACGAGACTATAATAAGAAATAGCAGTCTGTGGATACAAAAAATTGATACATGGCGAGAAAGTATTTGAGAAGAATGAAGATTGACTGGACTAGATAAATACTAAGGAAAGTAGTGACTTTATTTAAGAGTTCAAACTATAAATTATAATAGTTTTATTATGGTAAAGTTCTATTACTTTTACTAGGAATTTATATCGAAAAGATCTATAAATAACCAGGCGTCAAGATGGCAAATACTATTATACGTTTAATTATATAAATATTAAAAAATAAATGAACAAAAACTAAAACAATTTTTATAATAAATAACGCCTATTTTTTTTCTTTATACCCTTTCCTAGGTCCATAATATTTTCTCTCAGCGCCTGTGTCCTTAGTTAGTGCGCAATTTATGGGAGATGCCATTTCATTCCTCATTCCCCCCCCCCCCCCCTGGCTGGACAATTTTCAATATAACGGAACTATTAAGGCAGTTAAATGATAAATTATGCGCCACAATAAGCAGTTGGCGCAAGTCAGGAGCCATGAAAGCTTTTTATGATGACGCACTTCCGTCCGGAGCCGCCCTGCTTCCACTTCCGGACTTCAACTGCCAATCCCCAATCCACCGGCTCATCTGTTTGTCTGTCTACCAGTCCCACAGTCGCACAGTCGCACAGTTTTTCCCTTCCCTCTTTCTTCCTTTCTTCCAACGATTTTCCACTGACGATGGTCAACCGGAGCCGCTCACTGCGGGCGTGCGCTTCAATTGCGACTTTTATGGCACATCAATCGTAGCCATCGGTCCAGCTACGTACGTCCGAAGCCGTTAAGTTTTATTGATTTCAATGGCCGGGATTTGCTCAGTGATTGTCCACAGTCCATACAGTCTGGCTTCCACGGAAACTGACCAGGATTCAGGATGTGGTGGCCAGGACTACTACGACTCCAGACGATGGCTCATAAAGTGCCTTCAACGCCTTTTGACTTAACCACTCGCTTTGTCTTTCCTTTTTATTTTTTCCCTCAGTTTCTTCTTTTTTTTTCCTGCCTGCACTATCGACCCTGGCCACTACCCTCGGTAGAGGAGGAGGAGCTGGAGCTGGAGCCGGAGCCGGAGGAGGTCATTAAGTCAAGCTGTGGACATAAATAACCCGCAGGACATTGCAAAAGTTTCCGGGGCGCTTTAAGGATTGCTGCCGTCTCTCTAAAGACTCCTGCAGGTGTTGAGCCTTCGGCTTTGGCAGCTGGTTTGCGATAATGTTCCTGTTCCTGTTCCTGGTCCATCAAAATGTGGTTAAAACTCCTTTAAACGAGCCAATGAACCGGTGCGGCAATCAATGCCAAGGATTACGAGCGATAAGACAGAGTTAAGAGGGGGTTTCAAAGGGATCAATGGCATGATGGAATGCAAAGGTGGTGGAGCTAGTGAGCACAGCAAAAGGATAATAAAATATTGACATGGATGGTGTAATCGTGAGGAAACTATTGGTATTATCCTAGATAAAACGGAGTATTAAAATCAAAACAGATGTGAGAAAAACATTTTTAATGGTAGTATATTTTGTAAAATTTATATATATTAAAGTAAGACATATTATTAAAGCTAACAAAGTTATTTTGCAATTTAAAGAAACTTGTCTACTGTATCCCTACTTTAATTAGGACATTCTTGTTATTTAATTAAATACCTGAAACAAATCTGGATTTAATTAGTTTCTAAAAGTAAAACTCTCACAATTTCCCATGAATTTCGATACAAGTACAACACTTAAGGGCAGAGTTGGAGTTCTCAGTACCCAACTGTTCGAAATTCTCGATTCTCAGCTTTCGGATATGTGAAATGGGTGAGAACTGTCTGTGGGATGTGGCCAAGTGCAATGTGCTGCCGCTTAGTGGTCTACTAATGCAGTGGCTTAGGTTCCAGACCGAAGTTCTATGGCAACTGGTGTGCACTGTTAAAATTTTGAATATTATTTTAATCTCTGACTAGTTTTAAATGAATTTTTATCATTATTTTTATTTTATATTAAAAGCATAAAGTTATAGCAAACTTTACGATTTGTTTCGTATATTTCTCAAACGATTTCTTAACCTCAATTTCTTATTACAATTAAATACTTCTAAACATTATTTCTTTTCCAACTTTTCCTCGCAGTGCACAGCCAAACCTTTGGCCCAGGTTCCTAGTTGCCTAGTGTTTTGTAATTAACATGGCATTCAAAGCCAAATCCCTGCACTATTCCCTTTCCCATTTCAAAGCCCATCGTCTGC
This sequence comes from Drosophila truncata, assembly GCA_008042515.1. NCBI lineage: Eukaryota > Metazoa > Arthropoda > Insecta > Diptera > Drosophilidae > Drosophila > Drosophila truncata. The sequence continues at coordinate 279,285 of VNJQ01002932.1, read as the reverse complement.
GGCTGCCAAAGAGATTTCAAATTGAAATGCTGAGAAATGTTTAAATACATTTTTGGGGGTCTCGCCGTGTCAGACAATCGGAGTCAACACCTTTTCAGACTCGACTCTCGGCTGCAACATGCAACATGTCAATTAGTCAGAGTTTGTGCAACGAAAAATGGCAGCAGCTGCCAAATTTAATTTCCCCCTGTCCTTCCGTCCTTTTGCCTTATACGTCCTTCGTCCTTAGTCCTTTTTTTTCGAAGTCTGTCTACTGCTGAATGGATTCAAAGCATTTTCATGTCGCTCTCACACACACACACACACACACAGAGAAAGACTGGAAAAAAAAATGGCAAAACGAAGGGAAAACTTTTCAACATGTGTCGAAAGGCGAGAGAGAAATGTCGAAGAAAACTCCTTCAAAGTTGTAGAGTGAACTAAAAAAAAGAATAAGAGTAAAAAGAAAAAAAATAGGGGGCACGAAAAATAGGAAAAAAGTAAGGTGCCAAGTGGCAAGTGGCAGGTAATAATCTATGCATGTGTGGGTGGACCAGAGGGAGTTAACCGGAGGAGCCGACACTTGGCAGCACTTTACATTTATTGTGGCAGTCGAGGATGCAAGATCCGAAGGCGGTGGTGGAATGCATTCGAAAGTGCCTGTCACGGTAGAAAGGGAAAAGCCAGACCAGAGCAAGGACCACAGGCATAGGCTACAGCAAAGGCTACAATAATAATGAAATATTAATCATTCCAAATGGGTATTAAAATATAAATTAAAAATCAAGAGAAACTCTACCAAATAATTTGCTTTATATAATATTTTGTATATAATATTGTATTTTATATAATTTATAAAGGCTAACGGCTTAACTGGAGTTGTGTATGATATTATTTATTATCAAAATAAGCTTTCTTTTAAATGCTTGATTTAAAATTTCTTAATTCCTTTTTAGTAACAAAAATATTGCTTTTAAAATATAAATTATTGTATAATTTCTCTCTTCTTCATTTAATAGAGTATTTAATATATTTATACTGGTAACTTCCCTTTCCTTTTACATATTTTTATAATTTCATTCATTACCTATTTTACCACCTATATTTATTTATTTATTTTATTTATTTTTATACAATTTCTTCCCTCATCTGTAAAAGTCAAGGGCCTGTGGGCAGGACATGGCCGCAGTTCTAAGCTGTCTTAGTTGCTTATTATGCAACCTCCTTGCCGCCCCCCTTTTGCCAAGTCATCGTCGCTGAGCGTGCGGAAATGAGCAGCTGTCTTGGCTCTCTCTCCTCTTAGAATTTTCCTCAATGGCAAGCAAGATGAAAAAAAAAGAGCCATGTTCAAGTTTAAGCCACACCGCGTACCCCCAACAAATTCCAGATGCCTTCGGGGGCTCACTTGTGCTAAGTAGTCGCAGCAGTCGAGTGCAATGAAATTTTAGCTGCTGCCTCAGCTGCACAGCTACTAAGTCAAAGCCAAGTAAACACGTTGAAAAAAATATCGCTTGAAATGTATAATAAAAAAAAATATTTTTTGGTATTTTAGGTATTTTTAAAGTATTTTTGTAAGCTTAAATGATGTAAATACATTTTTACAAAGGTCTTAAGGTAAGGAAATACAATATTTAAGCTAAGCCTTAAACTAACTTTTAAGCAAACTATTTAAAATATTTAAAAGACCAAGTCTTCAATTTATTTTCTATTATTTGTTAAAAAATACTAATACTAATATACTAATCGGTAAAAAAACTTTTTTTTTCTTACTTTCTCTCTGTGCACACACACAATTACACTAACCCTACACACACACACATGTCATAAACACACACTCTTACCCAGAAAAGGAAAAGATAGAAGAGTGCCGAACAGCAGCTGCAACTGCAGCAGCCATTTTTTATCATCATTTCCGGAACTCGTTGACAAACGGAAGCGACGAGCCGAGTGCAAAAGGCACTATGATTGTATGAAAGTCTAGGGGGGGGAAGCACATTAAGTGCCAAGGGTCAGAGGGAGGGAGTGCCAAGAGAGAGAGAAGCGGATATGACCGAAATAGCATAGCCATTGCTTATAATTTTACATTTGAAAACTACACTTTGAACTACTTTCGCATGTATGTAAGTATGTGCTTACTTATACGACCATCGAACGAGCGATTATCCCCCTCAGAATATATCCTTTTCAACCCTCTCAGCGGCTTATACTTGGCTGCAGTTTAGCTTTTGGGAAAAATCACACATTTATGAAATAAAATGAGAAATAGGACGGCTTTGAAAGTATAGCCTTTCCATTTTATAAATACTTTCTACAAAAATCAAAACATCAACTAAAATCCCTGAAGCACAATTTCTGAAAAGTAATAGCTATCAAGGCTTTGATGGCTCTTACATTGTTTACATTTTATGTGTTCTATTAATAGTGAATAAATATACACATATGTATATATTTATATTCAATTCCTTGGCAAATACCAAACACCCACATCATGCCGAGATAGTGACAACTTTTTATGCCCATCCAACTGGCCATAAAAAGGCCATAAAACATCGATATCAATGAGCACATATTTGCCATCCCCCCCACTCGGCAAGCGAAATCTCTGGCTAATTTCTTGGCCCAAACAGAGCGCATTCGCTTGGTCAACCATGGACGCGCTTAACACTTCTCTAGTCTGTTTTTTTTTGTTTTCTCTCCGCTATTTCTGGTTCCACGTTTCGGGTTTCCTTTTGGCTACTTTCTGCAGTTACTGCCATTTACTCCATATCAGCAAATCCAGGACCCATACCACGCCCTGCTCGTTGGAAAGCCGTTCGACAGGACTCACTCTTTATGTATGTAGGCACTGGGGAAAATAAACTAGGAAGTTAAAGGTATTTTATATACCTATAATAAGGAAAATCAGAAAGTAAGGAAAATAAATTTAATTTTTTACATATTAAAACAATATAAATATTATTGAAAAAAGACGCACTTTTCTATATATTTATAACTATTGTGGATAAATATAATTTATGTAAATTAATCATATTGTTAAGGCATTATTTATTTATTTTCAAATCGGCGTACTCTTCAGAAACATTATTATATAATTAATTAGAACTAAACACCAATTCTATAACTAACTATATTTTTAATATTTAAAATATTAAATTTGTCTCAAAACTTCAGTTTTCAAATGTAGTTCAAAATATATATTATTTCACTGCAAGCTCCCTTATATTTTTAAATACTTAAATTATAGTCATAAAAATATTACAATTTCTGATGAACAATTTTCTCAAAGTGTCCCAAAAGTATGTGTATATTTGTGTGGAGTGCTTTTTTTTCGCATTGACAGCAAATTCGAAATATATTTGCCCAGCATTCTGCTGCCCACTGACTGGCTGGCTGGCTGGCTGGTTTTCGTTTCGTTTCGAGCCACGTTTTACACCACATTTTTGGGGGCTTTCAACGCTCGTCGAGGAGGAGCTCGAAGCTTGGAATGTTTTTACTGCTGAATGGGTAATTTAGTATTTGGCAATTAGCTTTTGCTTTCGGCTCGGCTCGAGGAGGCTATCCTTTCTCTAGTTCTGGCTTCATTTTCTTTTTTCCCATTTTTCGTATTATTTTTTTTCCGGGATTTTTTTTTTGTTTGCAGCCTTCCCTTTCTCTTTCTTTGGAGTTGTGTTCCCCCTTTCGGTCCATTCATTGGCACATGCATTCTGCCGAGTCGTCGCTTCCCTCGCTTGTTTGTTTATCTGTTAAATTATGCAGTCGTCTATTAAGTGGCCAAGATTTATGTGACCACCGCCAGCAGGAGCAGGAGCAGGAGGCCCAAGGATGGCCAGGAATCAGACGAAGGAGAGCCGTGGAAAATCCTTTTAATTTCCATGAGCCAGCATTAGAGGCATCGAAGCTGCTCTAAATAGTTACTCGAGCAGGGAAATTTATGACAAATAAATTTTGAGTAATAACAGGCTTAATTTTAATCTTGAAATAGGTTTTATAATTTATATCCTTTATAAAAAATGCCATTTCAATGAAGAAAAAACTATTAAAGCTATAAATTCTATTACGCCTGAACTTATGGTTCAAGGATTATTTAATGTATAAAATAAACTCAAGTCAGAATAACATAATTCCCCATAATAATGAGCATTTAATATTATTAATTCACAGATCCAATCGCGCATAAATTTTTCCTTTCTGTGCACATTATTTTCCACATATTTTTCTGATATAATAATAAGCACATAAATTCTATATTTAAATATGTGTATGCATACAGACGCAAAATAATAATATGGAATCTATAATAATATACATAAAGTAATATGTGAAATTTGTTTTCCACTTTTGTCATTTTTTGCAATTATTTTGCCATGTTGGCCTCGGCTTTGTCCCGCTGTCATTTCATTTTGTTTACGCTTCATTAAATATTATTGAAATGCTGCAATTAATTGCGTAATTGTTATTTTATGTCACAGCGAAACTGTTTCGGGCACTTTAAGCACTTGACACAACAGCCATCGGCGACCAGTAACTGTTGCCCTCTGGCTTAATTCCTCCCAACACAACACAACTCTCCTCTCCATTCACTTCATTTTCCTCTCCATTTTCCTCCGCATTTTCCGCCCTCGAACCCCCCTTCATGTGAACACATTGGACGCCCCGAGGGCCATTTGCCGGCCAACAAATTGCACATTAAATTAAACACAAATAACTCGTAAAATTATAAAATTGTTGAATGTAAAAAACGTAAAGTGCAACAACTATGTAATTAGCTGCCAAATCAACAAGCGCGCAAATTATCAGTGAAAATAGAGCAAAAAAAATATATAATTAAACTCTGTCGGCAACAGAAAAAATATTAACAAAAGTTGATCACGCAAAGAAAGCAAACTAAGCCTTCAAGTGGAGCAAGCAAATACCCTTTGGTTAAGGACTTTATAGAGCCTTCACTAACTTTGGTATTGTCGCATAAGTCAGAAGACGCCTGAAGTTATGCTACAGGTTTAGGTTTGTAAATGTCGAGAGAGAATTACCTAGAATTATGTAAAATTAAGATTCTTAATTTAAGATAAATATAATTTTATTATCAAAAAAATACATTTTTAAGTTAATTCATTAAATAAAAATATTTTAATAAATTCTGTACAAATTCTATGTAATTTGGCTTTGATCCTTGATATTTGGTGCAACAATTTAGCTCTATTTTATATTCATTTTATGAAAGTCACAAGAGTACTTTTTTCTTGTTTTTTATTGGATAATTTTACAACTATTCTCGAATATAATAATCAATTTAAACTATTATGTTTATTATTATGTTTATTATATTTTTTTTAAATCGTAGAAATAGGGAAAGAAACCAGAGACTTACTTCATATTTTCCTACTTGTCTTGCATTACAGGGTATCAATCTTCAGCACGCACAGACAAATACCAGGGCGGCGGAAATAATACACATAACTCGTCCATCGCATGCAATTTTGGGCCAGTTCGAGTTTGAGGTTCACCCCACCGTTTGGACGTTGAACAATTGCCTGACATTTCACTTAGCCAACCTCAACACATTTCACTTTTTTACAACCATTTCACTCCGAATTAGTCTAAGTTCGTTCCCGCTGCTCATTTCGCCGCTGGCCAAACAAGGAACAAAAAATATATATCTACATAAATGTATGTGTGTATACAAAATGTGGCAGTAAATCAAAGGAAGAAATGGTGGAGAGGTGGAGGGGCTAGTCCCTTCCACCCAACAGCCATTTGTCAAGCGTCAACAAGAGCGCTGACAAGTGAGAAGCGGATGGGGTTGGCCTCACCTCGTCATTGGGGTTGAGTTTCTAACCCTGCGAGTACCGAATGCACAGGAAGAAATATAGAAAAAGTGTATATTAATGCAAGTTAAAGGTAGGTATAAATATAATGTCAGTAGAAATACATTTGGTATTACGAATGACCCAATATTATTATTTATATATCAAGAACATACAAGTTTTCCACTTCTAAAGGATATCACAATTACATATTCTCATTTTCCTATTTATATTTAAATAATCAGTAATTGTAGGGCTCCTGAAAAGTAATATAAAATTATTACTCGACTGATTATCCTCACATTTCCAGCCGTGTACGTCATTTTCCCCCTATAGCTATTACTTAACCTTTTTTTCGTGTAGGGTTTGTCGGCTAAAACGATTTAATTTCATTATTAAACAATGGGCGACAAAGTGGCAGCAGATTTCATTTATGACCCGCCTGCTCACAACACGCGATGTCATGTGCCCCACCTCCACCTCAACTTCAACCTCAACCTCAATCTTATGTGAAAAGACTGAGCTGGAACTGAGCTGGACTGAGCTGGAACTGAACTGAAGTGACCTGCCCCAACTAATTTCAGATTGAAGCTTTTTCCCAGCTGGCACGCAAGGCCAGGGCAGGGGGGCGTGTCAGCGGTCAGGTCAACGTTGACGCATTGCCCAGGAACCAGATAATTAAGCATAATGACAGAAATATTATATAGCACTTGCAGCACTTGCTTGATAGATGACCCCCGAGCCGAACCGAGTTGGGGGCAGCCGCCCTGCCCCTCACTGAATTATGGCCAGATGACACAGGAACAAGCAATTTGGTGCCAGGCACTAATCAGATCAAAAAATGGGCAAAGAAGCAACAAACTCAAGGAAGGAGGAGGGTGAGAAAACCTAGCTAATGGATTACCGAGGGTGTGAAATAATTGCAGTTATTCATTATGGAATATTTATTACTTTAAACGAAAGTATTTCTCAAATAAATAAATTATAAACAAACTGTAAAGCTTCGTAAATAAGGTTGTAATTTGATAAACAAATTAATAATCAAATTAAATTAAAATAAATAATTAAACTCTCTAACTCCAGGCACCCATGCATTACCGCTTAGGTTTTACTAAGTTCCTAACTAGATTATATTGTTTTTTTAAAAGAATACTGTGTTATTTCTTCATACATATATTTCATAATAAATATAGTTAAAACTTATATATTTTAACATTTGTTAATTAAGAAATAAAACTTACAAATCTTTACAAAATTAAATTCAAAAAACCCCTTAACCCCCACTGGCCGCAACTGAGCTAAGAACTCCACTAAAATAATATTTGACCAACTAAAGATTTCCCCAGTTGTTGTTTTAGCCGCAGCAGTTGAGTTGAGTTGAGTCGAGTTCAAATTTGCCTACACTTGTTGGGTAATTGCTGTGAAGTGGAGTGCCTGTCTCCGTCTCTGTCTGGTTGGGTTGCTCCTCCTCCACCCCCTTCCCTTGGCCATTCAGCCATTCAGATAGTCAGTCAGTCAGTCAGTCAGTCAGTCAAACAACCAACGCAACCGCATTCATTTGCCAAATTAATGGCATTTCATTTGGGGCAGCAGCAGCAGCAGCCGCCTCGACTCGATTTCATTCATGCAAGGATGTTGTCCTTGTCGTTGTCGTTGTCCTCATCGTTGTCCTTTTCGTTGCCGCCATCGTCCTCCACATCCATGTCCAAAATTTACGTGTCTGGTTTGGCCGCTTCTGGCGAAAAGATACTGTTCCTAAACCAACTTCTAACCAAACACTCAGAAAACTTGATTTATTTTCATTTTCCTTATTTAAAGCTCAAATTAAATAAAAATATTATTTACTTTTGCATTTAATGGGTTAATTTTATAAGTTCTTATTTTGTATCTTTATTCTTATTATTCTGGCCAAATAGGTTCCATATTTTTTTTTTAACTGTGCAACAACTCCTTTTGTTCAGGAGTTGCCACTGCCTTCTGCCAACTGGCGGAGGGCCAGGACGGCTTCTCGCAGGATTTTCCCCTCCGGGCTTAAGGAAAACAGATTGGAAGAGAGAGGAAGCCTGCTCACCCGCTTTCCAGGCGAACGATTTTGGCAGAACGATGTTTGTCAGCGGCGTGCGATTATTCAAAAGTGCAACATGCAAATTTATTTCGTCCATAAAATGTTATGAGTTCGCATGAAAATGTCTAACAACAATTTGCGACTGCCACTAGCCACTAGTCCCCCTGCTCCTCGAAAAAAAAGTAAGCTTTTGCCAAACATTTTTAAGGAGGTCTCGAGCTTATTTTGACACCACTGCCAATTCATAGAGGGAGACATGTTTATAAAAAGGAGGGGAAAAATGTTTGAAATATGTATTATAATTTGAAAAATTAAATAAACTTTTAAACAGACGTTTTAGGAATATAAATAGTTCGAAAACTAAATTAAAAGTAATGTATTTATGTTTAATACACATTTTTAAGGAAGTAATTTTGATAAAACGAATGATTTGTGGCTCATTTCATATTTTAATTGGATTTTGGTAAAGTATTCAAGGGCTTACCACTTCTTTTCCAACTTATTTCCATCGATTATGTCCTCCACAATGTGACATTGAATTGATTTCAGCACCACATTTCAATTAATATGTATATTGTATTCTGTGGATTCATATATTTCGCATCAGCTCTGCGGAATAAATCGGTGGGCACACAGGACGCGGAAAAAGCCGCCGCCAGTGATTTGCACTTATCCAGCTCATTAAAATCGCACAATTTGTTAAATATTTACGAGTTTTTTGAATCCGCTCCATAATTCTTTTTTTTCCAACGCGGCGGCTTCATTTACCTAATAAAATTACTGTCAATTAACGCCCTCCATCTTCTCCATCCCACCATAATTTTCCCTTATCATTTTCCCCAGAAACGAACCTTTCCCTGGGCTTTCAATTTGCCATTTGGATTTTTATTTACCTTTCAAGGTGCTGCTGCTGGTGGTGTCCAATCATTAGGAGGTTTCCCTTTAGCCCAAATTGAGGACAGCTTATAAATTATGTAAACGGCTTAAGCCGTTCATCAAACAGGCCAGCGAATAAATCAGATCATTTAAATGTTATTATATATTTTCATTGGTATTCAACATTATTTAAAATTAAATGCAATTTTACATTAATTTCTATTTTTTCATCATGCGCTCCCTAAGCCATTCTAAAGTTTTATCTGGGTCACTATCGCAGCCTCTGCATATCTTTTCGGTTAGTTGTAAATGATGATTGAGTCCTCGTCTTAAGCCAAACAATCCCGTGCATTTGAAGTTATCATTAATTGTTTCCAGCCAACCATCAATTAATTTGCCATTGCAGAATGCAAATACACCCGGCGCTGCCGCATTTCTCATTCGTTTGTAACTCAAGATGCTAGCCTTGCAGACGACGTTAGCTGACACTATAAATGGGGAATACATTGAACCAGATTCACGCCATAGTATTGCATTAAGATTTTCTGCCATATTATATTCCTTAAATATGAAGGCAGCCATGTTTTCCACTGGTTTGATAATGGAATAATTATCAAACTGGGCTTTAACTGACTTTACTGAGCTATTAGCAACAACAGACGAACTCAGTATCATAGCTTCAGGGCTGTGACAAAGAATTCCGTCAATGTTATCATTATCCGCAAAGGTACAACGTGAACAGCTATTAAGCCCTTCGATACGAAGCCACTGGAGTTGATGATACCCAAGAAGGTTTTCATTGACCTCGCATTCGGCGGGTAGCCAGCCATTTGGGAAGGGATTCCAGTCGAGATTCTTCGGAGGTTCTTCGGAGTCTATTTCTTCGGAGACAATTGCTTGTCGTTTTATATACTCCGACGTTATGTATGGGGATATGTAGCACTCGTAGGCATTGTGGTTCGCCGCAGTCGGAATCCCGAAAGTCCCGGAACGACACGGCTTCTCTCCTTCGATGCGCTTCTGAGGAATAGCTGCTTGCGGTAGATTCCAATCTATTTTCATGCTACCTGGATCCATGATTCTTCCGATTCCCTCAATGTACAAATAGATCGGCAGTGGTATATATTCCCTTTCGTAATAGCATTTGGCATTCCATCGTTTCTCTGCCAGAAACAACATTCTTGCAGTGAGAATTTCAGTCATCGCATGCTGAAATATACAGAAGGGCACCCGCCTACACCCGTAGTAGTCCTTCATCTCCATATTAAAATACACTGATTCCACAAGAGAAATAAAACCAGAAAAGTCAAAGTTGTGACCAAACATTTTGGTTTGGTGGGTGGCACGGAATTCCGGTAAATTGTAGAGATCCTCATTATCCTTGGAAGGATTCTTCTTGGGGTTTCGGTGGCTTGTCCTTCGATGACTCATGTTAAGTTGAGCCGGTTAGGCTTCGATATTATTAATTTATTTTCGTTTATTTAACTCAAAAGGAACAGCTGATTAGAGTGACGGTAGGCAGATAATTAAAATAATCCAAAATATAAGCACTTATTTTTTAGAACTGACAAAAATTTATCGATTTATCGCTTTTATAATTGTTTTTTATTTTACACTAAGGTTAAACAATTAATAATGTTAGTCTATATTTTGCTTTATATATATTTTTAAAATTTCTTTCAATAAAAGGTTTGTGTAAAATGAATTTTGAAAATTTTTTACTTGCAGTCGTTACAAATAAAAAACAAATAATGAATATATAGTTTTTTTAAATATGTTTCAGTAATCAATAATAAATAAAAAATATATTTTTAAATTATTAAATGCAAAAGTTTTAAATAATTGAAAGTTTGAGCTAATTTATCAGTTATGATACTTTTTTATTTTTCGAATTATTCTGTATGATTTACTATCGATTAATTCCCCACCAGGTAAGTTTGTAATTTGAATTTGAAAATTTTAAAGTTTTTTTCAATATACAAAGTTTCGAGTCTCGACTATCAAATAATAAAATAGTGCAGGTTTCATATAAAGCAATTTCTAATATCTTGACTCTGACTTATATATTTATTTAAATAAGGAAAGCCATAAAATATATACCAGTTTACTTTAATTCCATTTTATGATGAGGTAACGACTTCACATTGATCCCTAAAATGAAATTAATTTTTCCGCTGACACAGGCCCACAACTGCAGAGAAGAAAGCAATCGTGGGGGAAAAAAGGAAACTGCAGCATCGTCAAAGCGAAAACCGAAATCCAGGAAGAAAAAAAACCAAAAACCCAGAAAACGAACGAAGCAAACTTCCAACACATAAAATTTCAACCGAAAGAAACCGGAAAAAAATGGGGGCCAGAGCAGGGCAACAAAAAACATAAAGCTGATGGATTTACGAACAGAACAGACCATTTTCCAGGGGTGCACTGGAGTGGAGTTCAGTGGAGTGGCAAGTGGCAAGTGGCAAGTGGAAAACTCGGTGGTTTGGTGGCTGTCTAAGAGCATGCCACCAAATAATAATAGTTTTTCACTTGTTCAGTTTGACCGCCAGCAGCAGCAGCAGCAGCAGCAGCAGCGGCAGCAGCCAAGCGCCGAGTTTATGTGACAAACGTGACTCAGGCGACAATTGCTCGGCTTTGCAGCAGCCCCAGCCCTCTCCAGCTTCCCGGAAAAGTCGGTTGGGGAAAAGCGGTGCCGCCTTTTTTATGGCCACACAATAAAGCGAGCAATTGAGCGTCTTAAAGTGTCGCCCAAGTGCATTTAAATCACACTCTTTGCGACCATTTGCCGTAATTTGACTTTAAATGTTATGGCCAAGAGTTGATTCGCCTCTCGTCTTCACACTTTCATCCAAACACACACACACATACGCCCCGCAGGAAGCACTCCCTTCCACCCGTTTAGTTGGACAGCCAAGGACCTTGGACTATGCTCCATTTTATGGCCAATGTCTGGTACCTACCACAACTGCCAATAGCAGCAAAGAAATATAAAAAATATATATATATATATATATAAGAAAAACATAAATTTGATGTACATGTCGATTATGTGCCAAAAACGAGCAAAAACCACAAATTTCACGGGATTTTGTCGTCCCAAGACAGCGGCTCGACCTTGCCCAAATGAGGTCATCAGCAAAAGAAAAATAATATATGCAAAATTTGTAAGAGAAGTTTAATATTTAATAAATTTTTTCATTTCCAAATACAGTAGATAAGTCTTCTCTGGACTTATATAATAATAATATTTATTACCATTTAAATACCAAAGGTAATTAGTGTTTATGAAATATCTTAAAGAAAGAAAGAAACCTTATTACCATTTAAATACCAATGTTAATTAGTTCCTATAAAATTGATTTAAGAAAGTTTCTTTATTAAACCTTTAAGTAAATATATATTTCTCAAATAAAATGTATTTTAAATATTATAAATATATATTTCTCAACTGAAATGTATTTTATTTGGTATATTTTTCAACTAAAATGTATTTTTTTCGAAAAATCTATATTTTAACCGCTAGAACGACATGAAAAACCCTAAATGAAGATCAATTTAAATTTTTAATGTTGTATCCATAGAAATGCTTACCTTAAAAAAAAAACCATTCCATTTAAATAATTTCTCCATTTTTTCCCCTTAACAATTTCAGTCAATATCTACATGAATTACATATCGGAATCGCTGGCTTAATACGTTAGTTATAAAAGGCATAACACATACTCACTACATTCACTTCCAGAAAAAACTGGCGAATGCCAGAAATATGTGGCAAAAATTGAAACTCAAGCTTGGATAAATAAAATTGTATAAATTTTACAAAAATAAACTCAACGAAAATGAATCAATGCTGGTTGAAAATTCAAATGAATATAATGGACAAATGCCGAAAAATGCCGGAAAAAATCCCAACGAAGTGCTAAATATTATTTTCGAGGACCAAATACATATATGCCTTTTTTTAACGGTGGCTTTTGAGTGCGGTAAATCGCCATCGCCAAGTTGCCTAATTGGCAAGTTCTCAAACCGAAAGGTACAATATATTTTTAAAGTATATTTTAAAAAGTTTTGGCTGGAAAAATAAAGTTATGAAAGAAACCATTAATATCCATTTTGATTTCTCTTTGAACAGAAGTTTCTTTTATAGTTCAATTAATTTTTTAACTGCCAATAAAATATTGTTTACTCCCATAGACGGCCATCAAGATAATGTGGCTCTCTATCTACTATGGCTAATTTGCGTGCCATTTTGAAGCGGCCAGAAGAGGAGGAAGAGTCTGGAAAGTCGGGAAAGCGGGCAAGTATCGCGGAGAAAAGCTCTGGATTCTCGATTGCAGGATGCGACCGCTTAAGTGCCTCTGCCAGAGTCATAACAATACACTACAGCCGCCGTGGCGTAGCAACAAAAGCCGCCGCTGACATGCCGCTTATTATTTATGTATTTTAATAACAGGCCGTCGACGAGGACGAGGACTACGACGTCGCGACAGAGCTGAAATGGAAGCTGGCGGAAAGCTGGAGAGGGGGAAAAATGAAGTACAATGGCCGACAGGCTACAAAATGGACATTGGTTAATGCGACAGCTGCTGCTGGGGGGGAGAGATCGAAAAACCAGCAGTACAGAGCAGAGTACAAAAAATGTTGGGGGGATCGGGGTGGCAAAATTGCGGCTGCCTGTTAAAAACAATAAACATACTTATTTATATGTATATATAATATATACATACACAAGCCGCAGCCCACTCGGCGTATACTTAATGCCCGAGCGAATCTTAAACTTTAAACCAAAGCTGAAGCATAATTGAAATGTTATCCTCAGCTTCTATGGTTATTTGTATGCATATATAAAGTATATATCTTAAATCGTATTAAAATTTGTATTTTCATCTGGTTTGCACAACGAGAATCGATTCAAAAGGATTGGGATTCAAGGAAATGTATTAAATGTGTTTAAACAAAATTACAATAATAATATTTTAATACTAAAACGTTCTAATATTTATATACTTACAAGAGAACTATACAAAACCTTTTTCGCTTTAAAATATTTATTATTTATAAATTATTTATGTAAAGATTTACAGTTTTCTTGATTTTTTTAGACAATGTAATTAATTAAATTAAATAAAATGATTAATTAAATATGTAAATAAAATACAATAAATAAATACACAAATATTTAAAAGAATAACAATTGAAAATGTAATATAAAATAATTTTAGATCAATAAAAATTAAAAAAAATGAATAATTACAATAATTGAATAAATAAATAAATAAATACCTAACCAATAGGTTAATATTTAAATAAAAAAGTAAAATTATAACAAATAAATGGCAAAAGAAAATTGAAAAAATATGTGTTTTACTACCCAGGCTTTTAAATAAACTTTCTCCTCAACTCTTACACTTATTTTCCCTTAGTGTACTCCTGCTCATTGCATAATTAATGCTCTCTGTGTTTTAAATTTACATTTACAATGCCCGTTACACGATGCTCACCGATGCTGATGCGCATTAAGTGGCGTATGCGTGCGTGGCATATCTGTATGTGGCAGGGCAGGTGATTCTGCTTCTCCGGCTGCTTAACCACAATCAGTCCTAGCATATATGTATGTATGTATGTATATATAGATGCACCACATATGAATATATCGCAGGAGCTCTCTGTAAGTCGTTTGCATTCCACGGAACTCAAGCTGAAAGCTGATGCAAAGCCGCACCGAAGGCTTAATGAAATTATTATTTCGTTTCGTGCATTCATTTCAACTTCTTTGTCTTGCGGTCGAGTTTAATTGCCAGAAAATTGCCGAAACAATTTTAAGACGACCGCTCAAGAGAGCTCCTCTCAAGGGTAAACCTATTCGTATGCAAAATGAAGGGAAAAAAATGATTAAATTCATAAAATATTCATTTTTCTTAAATATTGAATTTCTTTAGCATTTCCCTTGGCGTATTTTAGATTTGTTGTGCCTTTTGCCAACTCATTAAGGGCACCAACAAAACTATGCAACGATTTTTCTCATCTCTCGTTTCGTTTCGTCCTATTTTTTGCGCTCTTATTTTTTTTTCCATCTATCTCCAGTGTCAGTAGATGTTGAGGAAAATAAATGAGCAACATACGCACAATATTCAGCTGCAATGCTTATTGTGTGCCACGCCCCCCTGCCCAACTCATTACCATCCCGCAGTTGCAGCTTAAAAAAAAATAGAAGAGAAAAATGCATAGAAATTACGCATACGCAGCGTGGTACGGCGTTCAAGTTGCTCGCTGCAGTTGTATGTTGTCTGTTTTTGCTGCAACTGTTGCAGTTGTTGTTGCTGCTGCTGCTGCTGCTGCTGCTGCTTTTGGGCGTTTTTAATGAGCAGCAGAAGCTCGCAAATTTCTTCGCCATAGTCGATATTCATGCATAAACATTTCCAGCTGCTATACTATAGCCATAAAAACCAGGGAGCATCCTGTATGTACGTTTCGCAGGAGGCAGTGCAATATGTTGTTTCAAATTGCCGCTGATGCCGGATTTTAGATGCACGGAAAATAAAATATTAATTATAAACATACATTTCTTTGAAGGAAATTATTAATTTGAGAAATTAGCGAATTTTTGATAAAGAAAAATGCATTTAAAATTGGATTTTGCAGTTCGACTTATAAAAATACTAATTATAATGAAAACTATACAATTTATTATCTTTGTATATATTTTTAAACCTTAAATATTTCATAAGCTAATATATTTAATAATATAATATAATATATTATAATATAATAATATTTTAATATATTTCACTAGTTATTTTCGCCAGATCTTTACTTGTTTAAAATTTATTTGAGTTAGATTATAAGATTATAGATTATAAGATTATTATTAGATTATAAAACCTTGCCAACTTATTTAATTAGTTAAATACTTTAATTTTCATTCATTGTTAATTTAATTTTAAATTTTTTCCTAATTTTCTAAACAACTATTTCCCTCTGTGCTTTTTTTCGCTGGCATTGCCATAACATTAATTTTGTTAATTAAAAGTTTCTCGCAGCTTTAAAGTTTACTGCCAGCTGCTGTTTGTTGTTATTGTTGTTGTTGTTGTTGTGTTTGTCAGTCAGTCAGCGGCCTTGTAACACTCTCTCCCTCTCTATGCTTCTATCTCTCGGCATGTGTGTAGAACAGGACAGATAGACATAGACACATACAGACACACTCGCACACACGACAGACACCTGTCCTAGAATCCAGACATTGATTTCGCTGTGTATGTGTCCTGCGCCAAAGGCAACTTTTATTTGCAAAACTTGTCATCATCGTTGTCATTGTTGACGGTATTTTCGATGTCACAAGATCCTTAAAATGAAAAATTTTCAATTAGGTTAAGGTTTTTTGGAGAAAATCTTTGCAGGAAAGAGCATTAAAAATGCCCAAATTAAATTTCTTTGAATATTACAAGGACCTGCGAAAGTTTAATTGCTTCGGGGAGCAATTTGCCTACTTTTGGGATAGATTAAAAGGTGTATATAAATATATAGGTTACTAGGAAGTTTGCTTTACCAAGTTTACTTGGCTTAACCGATTATTAAAATATGAATTTAAAGTGTTTGTGTTGTTGAAATCCTAAAAAATTGAGTTTAATATTGGTTTCAATATTTTAAATGTTATAAATGTGGTAAATATGGTAAATATGATATGATATTATGGAAAACTTGGTATAATAATGTAGTTTATTCATTTATCACTATTTAAATCATTATATAAAATTGTCTTTTACCCAAACCCCTACTTAATACATTTAAATATGTCCAGACTGAAGTCCTCTCATTGCACAAACCAATTAAATATGATTCCTTTTTGAAAATGTCACATATTTATTCTGGTAAAAAGGTCACAGAATGGAAATTCTGTTAATAATTGCTTACAAAGACCTAAAGGTCATCTTGAAAATTATATCTTGACCTTTCTTGGGAGTGTTTGCCAGTAATTCTTTGCATATTTAACTGATATCATTGATATTTATCAAGAAATATTAGTATAGAAAAGTATAATGTTTCAATCTAATGAGAACATAAAGATTGGCAGTTAAAATACTCTTTAATTGAATTAGAAAATGAATCACATGGAAACACAATTTTTCTTAGAAGTATTAGCATATTAGGAAAATAAATGTTGACTTTTATCACCAAAAAATCTACATAGTTTCCATATCTCGCTTTAAGTCTTCATAATTTCATCGCAATTTTATTTCTTTAACATTATTTCCTTATTTTTTTTACAAAGAATAAACCCAAGGACCTTAAAGGGAATTTGTGCTGTTCAGTTGCCGACTAACCTCCTTATGTCCGCTGGCATTGTTGGTGATGACTGTTTCTGTGATGCGTTATTGCCTTTGACAATGTCACAATGGCATCGACAGCTTCCGCAATAATTTTTTGCCATCTTTTTTGTCGCCTTTTTTTTGTGTCCCCCCGTGTGTGTGTGTGTCGCTTTCGCTTTTGGCAGCAGACTGAAATATATTTTTTTTTTCGTTGCTCTTGGCCGCGCTTTGTTGTCAAATTGAAAGTGCTGCGAGTCTGGGAGTCGCATGGCAGGGATATTTTATGAGCTCCTTTGGCACTCTCTGATGGCCCAGTCATTTGCACAAGTCGTGACATACTAACACGCTTCGAACAGGGAGGGCCAGAGGGGGCGTGGCAAGTTCCAGAGCACAGAGTGCCGCCAGCTTGTCGGGCTATCCTTACAGCAGCAACGCCACCAACAAACACTTCCTTCTTGCGTTGCTCTTTTCTTTTTTTTCCCACCAGTTTTATTTTTATATATATGTGTGTGTGTGTTGGTATGTGTATATGCAAAGCGGCCATAAAATTTGCAAAAACTTTTAATGGTTCATAAAATATTTAACGTAATGGCGGCGGCAACGGCCAAACCAGTTAAAGAGGCGAAAGACCAAGAGGTCACCCAGCGCCCAAGAGAGGGAGAGGGAGAGGGGAGGGAGAGTGGAGACAGTGCAGGATCAAGGAGGAACCGGAAGAGGCTCAGAGTCATAGCACAAGGATTCAGGAGCAGGAGGTGGAACGCTAGCAGGAGCTGGACCACGCCAAAAAAGATTTGTTGGCTGCCATCAGGCCGCAAACGATGCAACAACGGCAACAAAGCACTGCTGCACATGCTGGCCACAGCAAGGCACTGAGAGAAATGGAGATGTAGGTATTCTAAGGGGTCTTAAATATATATAAAATATATAGAAAAACAAATCTCAGCTTTGTATAAAGCTTGATTTGTTGTTTATTTTGTACTGTGAAAGCTGAGACAGAAAACTTTACAAAGGCTTCACAGTTTATATTAAAATCACGTATACGCCATGTGGAATATGTACTCATTTTTAAATATATTTATTGCAAAAAAAATAACTATTTTATTATCCTACGTATTTGCTTATAATTACTCAATTTTAAACACATTTTATGCCCTTAAAATCTGTAAAAGATTAATAAAAAATAAAGAAATAAGTATTTCTTTTACAGATCATATTTTATTGAAATCTTTTACTAATAATATACTTATTATAAATGAGGAAATTTAATAAAATAAGTCAAAAGTAATACATCTCAATTGTTTACCTTTATTTTAGGCATTTTCTATATATCTTATTTTATTTTATATTATATTTTAGGAACTTTTTCTATCTGCATTCCCACATACCCACTTACTCCCATACCTGACCGCTGTGATCTCTGCTCTGGTGCAATTTATTTAAACCACTTTTCCACTTGTTGTTTTTTCCACCCTCACTCTCGCTCGCTTGCCCCACTCACTTACTCGGGGTTTTTCTTTTTTTTTTCTTTTTTTTTTTGTGTTCCGTGGCAAGCTCCCCACATAATTGCAAATTATCGCTTCAGCCATCGTGTCGTGGCCATTTTTGGTTAGCTGACCACTCGGCCAACCCTCCTCCCGTCGGGATTTATGTTCGCCTGAGCTGCCCTCAGGTGTCGCATCCTCTAAATTAATGCCATGTGCATGTTTTAATTGCAATCGCTGAGCTGCTGAGCTGCTGAGCTGATTTTCATACCCAGCAACCGCACTCCACGGCTCGCTGAACCATTGATTTTGGGGGCCAATAAATTGTTCGCTTCATTTTCCCCGTGGACTCCATAATTCGCCGGGGTGTTGAAAAGTCGAATTCGATTATCAGATGTGTATATGGGTGCGACAGGATATGCCAAAATAGGCCGATGAGCTTGAATTTATGCTTTGGCAATGGATTAACTCATCGATGCTTAGTATCGTATTGATTTCCAAGAAGTATTTAGCAAATTGTACTGGAAATAATTAATTAATACGGTTTGGTATTGGTAGGAAAATGAAATTCAAATAGGAGAGTCGTAGGAACATTACTAGAAGGGTTTCTTAGGATTAAATATACAGAAGAATTTCAGAAAATATATTATAAAAATGGTTAAATATATTTTATAATGCAGAATTACAGTTTTATTTATTTAAAAAAGATATATAAAAAGATAAATATTGATAACTTGATGTTGTTAATTTAAAAAAATCAAGATTTGTTAATATTTTGCAATTTTTACAGATTCCTTTTCCTCAGATGCAACGCAAACACATTTTTAATTTAAAAACTTATAAATTTCATAAGTTAAACCTCTTTCTTGTCTTCTCAATTTTATTTTAATCGGATTCCTAATCTTCTACTCTCTTGTTTAGTATTTATTTATTAACTAACAAATTATTAGCATACCAAGCATTTTACATCCTTAGTTGACATTCCTTTCTTAAAATTTATCATTTTCAGCTACCGCCCATATTTATAATGCGGTAATTACCGCCTTGAGGCGCGGTCAAAATTTTGTAGCTGGAGCCTAACAGCAACAAATACCAGGAACTACCCGGATTTGACAGTTGCGGCACGAGGCTTGCGGCGGAAGTTAGCTAACCGGCGGCCGGAAGCGGAAATGCGCAAATGCCAAGGCAGCAAATGAAAATGGCTTCCCAAGCGACGCTTAGCCAGGACAAAGAGTTGCCAAAAAAAAATATTATATAAAGCAAGAGATGCTGTATGATTAGAAGGATTGTAAAGCTGACGTGGTTTAAATGTCAATTGATTTTGACGCTTGTCAAAATAAATAAAAAAATAACGAAAACAAAAAACAACAAAAACTTCGCTTTTATTCGCATGAAAGTGAAAATGCCAATGGTAAAACATTTGCATGCAAATGCAAAACATAGTCAAAGGCAACTTCCGCTCTCATTTTCGTTGCCAGAATTTTCCCCGGGAAACTCGCCATCACGTAGCAAGGAAGTGGAGGTGGAGGAGGCGGAGTATAAAACGGAGGCGTGCCTTCGCCTTCGCTTTTAATTTTAATGCGTGCAACACGCTCGCGCTTTTCCAAAAATTAAACGTCGGTTTACTTGCCACTCCTCCCTCCCCCGACGCGCTTTCGCCAGACAGAATATTCAGTGTTTTCCTTCTATTTTTTTTTTTGTATTTTCCTTCTCTCTTTTTTTTTTTTTTGCTGCAAACAAATAGGCGTCGATTAGGCAAATCAACGCATTTGTATGCAGATTATGTGCTGCTGGGAAGGAAAACAGCAAGAAATGGAGAGAGAGAAGAGCCAACGCTTGTTGTCTCTAATTGCGCCTCAGTCTTTTAGGCGCTCAACTAGGCGTATGCGTGATAAAAACACTGTAAGCAACCGTTTTGAGACAACTCTTAAGGCCAGATAAAAGGAGAGCTATACTATGGGAGAGTTAAATGCTAAATAGGTTTCGTATTAAGTTGAAATATACATATGAGAAGTTAAAATAAAATTAAATAAACATATATTATAAATAAATTACATAGAATATGTTTTTGTTGTATAGTTTAAACAAGTTTTGTTTGTCTTATTTGTATTATTTAATAGTTTGAAATTGAGGCTTCTGTTTCCACCAACTTTTAAGCTAAATTTCCCTTCCTTAAACCAACTTTAAGCCTTTCTGTTGCAACTCTGTGTGGGATCCTTAAGCAAATAACAATAAGTCAAAATAACTGCTGCAATAAAATGCGAAAATGTCGCACATTTAAAGCTATCCCTTGGCACTTTCCCTGTGGAAAAGCCCCTGCCCTGTCCTATGGCCACATCAAAAGCGAAAGATTGTCACAGAGCTCTACAGTCCTACTCGTATCCGTATCGCGGGCAAAACATTGTCATGTATCATTACCATTTCAATTCACTTGACTTGACACCCCAAACTTATTCCACTTGCCAGCTGTAATTTCCTGCTGCTTGCTGCCTGCTGCCGCCTCGTGTTGTCGCTTTAAAACAAGAACAAGGATCTGCCTGCTAATTTCGAGCGATTGCTTTACAGCGTTTCAAAATACCACATGCCTAAAGGACCTGCCTCCTACCTACCACCTCTCCAGCTCTTATCCTACTCCTCCTCCCTCAGCCTGCAACACCACAATCAATACGGGCAACGTTTGTGTGTCCCTTGCCGCGTGTTGAATTTCAATGCATACTTTTTAGGCCGTACATCAAAAAAATATTTGTTTGCCATTTCACATCTCACACACACACAAGGACGAACGAGAGGGACGGGGTGTATGTATGTAAGGACACTGGGAAAAGTTTATCGATCAAATAATTAGTTTCCTCTTTTTAAAGAATTTAACTTAGATTGAAATCTATAAGATTCTGCGTGTTAAGGCTTGCAACTTACTACGGACTTCAAATAAATTCAAAATGGTTTCCAAAAAATAGAAAATTAAACATTTTGGTTCACCCAAAATATTTTTAATCTAATTATTAACTAATTAACTAATTAATTATCTAATTCATAATCATAATAATAATATTTGTGGCATAATTAAAACTAATCTAAACGACAAGGATTTCTCTGGCATTTATTTATGTAAATTTTTGTATTTACAGTAATTTTTGAAAGGATTTAGATATTATTTGGATAATAAAAGACTTCAAAATTGTATTAAAAAAATATTAGACTTAAAATCTAATATTTAAAAATATTTCCATACATTTATATATTATTTCAATAAACATTATACAAATCCAAACTTTAAAAACTCTTACATTTTTCTAAATTGGTTTTATTAACCACAGAACATTCTGTAGCTAATCCTGCACATTTTTTTTACAGATTATTATTATCCTAATCCTAAAAGCCGATAAAATATTTCGAACACAAAACCCTTTTCTTTCAGTGAACATGTGTTAGAATGAAGGGTGTTGTTGTTTTCGGAATTCTAGGACTGCAGGAATCACATGCGTTTGGCATTTGACGCCAGCGAAAGAAAAAACGCTGACGATGACGAGTTTTATACATTTTTTTTGTTATTTTTTTTGCTCCCTTTCAGGATGGCGATTTCTTCGCCTTTTCGACTGCCGCTGCTGCTGCTGCTGCTGCTGCTGTTGTTACTGTTGTTTTGTTTTATACCACTTGCAAGTGGATTTATTTTGCAATGCCCCAGCGGAATTTTAATGGATCCCTCTCCCGCGAATGCCCTTATATTTTTGCCTTTTCCCAGGAACGTGTCTTGTCCTCTCAGACCATAGAAAATGGCCCAAAGACTTTGGCGCCTGCTTAAAATTTCACTCATGTGGCGATGCTGGCGCATTCCTTCAAAAGTCCCTATGTTTTTCCTCTGCCGTCTCCCTTCTCCCCTCAATTTTCCACCCCTCAGCTCTCGTTGAATTGAGGAAGGAGAGTGTGGGTCACCATTTTACAGTTGGTCGTGTTTGTTTTTGTTAATTCGCGCCGCGCCGCTCCGCGCCATGCCCCTTGTTTTATGTACATTTCACTTGGCCTGTCGCGCGCATAAAATGCGAAATTTAATTAGTCGTGTAGGTAAAAATGACATTTAAAATTATTTTGCCCTCGTTGACAACAACAAGAGCGGAAAAATAATACAACAAGATGAACAACAACCAAGTGGTTCAAGGGAAAAATTAAAGAAGGCCTTCAATATACCCTAAATTAAAGCAATCTCTAGTTTATGATGTAATAAAAGTAAGTCTACTTTATGGCCACAAACCTTAAGTAGAGCTTTAACAATAAGAGAATATAGAAAATACATCAAGAAACAAATTATATAAATGGTTTAATAAAAAGATTTCCATATTAAAACAAAATAATAATCTAAAAATTATAAAAAACAGACAAAATAATTAAATAATAGTATTTAATATCCTGAAATTAAATAAATATGTAATTATAAAAATAAAAAGAGATACAATTCATATTATTCTAATAATTTAAGCATAATAAAACACATTTATATAGGAAAAAGGGAAATATAAATAAGCTTTAACTGCAAATATGTATTTCTTGAGCTTAAATAAATTTAAAAACCGTATAATAAAAGGAAATCAATTCCTTATTATTGCTATAATTGAAGCTTAATGGCTACCTTTTCCAGAGCATTAATAATTTCCAAATGAAGCCTTTGCTTCTCCCATATACATATATAATATTTTCTTTATTTCTGTGTGCATTATGCATGTGTTTATCGCATTTAATTATGCACATTTATTCGTTAACCGCCGTGTGTTTATTAATGTATTTATAATAGGGCTTATACACGTTGGCCATAACGAACTATTTGGCTTTCTTAATTCGCTGCGCACATTTTCCCCCAGCAGAGGAGAATAATTACGAGTATCGGAAAAGCCAACAGAGAGAGAAATGTATTTGCAATAACCTTTTCCACCAAGCTGAAGTATTTATTTAACTTTCTCCTTTTTTGTTGAGATCCCAGAACATTTGGAGCATTACTCCTGACCCCGAGGCGCCCACCAGTGACCTTAACACCCACTTTAATCCGTTGCCCAGCCCCCTCAATCGCAATCCGAGTCGCACACATTTCCCCAGTTCCATTCCCATTCCCATCGCACTCATCCACATGTAGTTAAGCTCACCTAAATACATTTTTGCTAGAATAAACAAGCAACCTTGGGTGTTTACCATAAAAAGTAGGTAAACTTGAGTGCAAAAATTGCGTAGCAAATGCGGATGTATGAGTTGAGTTCACCACAAACACACACAGCACACACACAGCACACACAAAATGCACATAAAAATGTGAAAACGAACAACATTAACAAGCGCAGGAGAAGGTCGAAGGGGTTGGGGGATTGGGACTGCTTTTGGGGCTGGTAAAAACAAGTTCAGAGCTCTGACTGAATGGAAACGAAATAAAAATAACAAGCAACAAGCCAGCTAGCAGCAACATCAAGAGGAGAACCCCCTAAGAAAAGGCAAAATGAACAGAGAGAGGAGCCACGAAAATAAAGCCAAGAAAAAAAATCAAGTGCGGCTTGCAACTATAAAAATACTTAATAATTTGATTTTAATTGGGAAAGTAGTATTTCCTGTAATAATTAATAATTATAAAGCTAATAGTTGGAGGAGTTTCTGTTGAACTCCTGAAGATCACTAAATATATTTTAGAATATGATCAACAGGTTCCATATATTTGCTGCTTAATTTTCTTGATATTTTAAGTAATCAAAACATAAATAAATAATATAAAAATATATTTTAGGATACTAAATATTTAATAGGATTTTAAAAGTATTTGCTACGCCAAATAAAAATATTTCAAGCTCATAAAAGTTACGTTTTCTACTAATTGCAAACCTAAGGCATGTAGCTAAATTGTAAGGAAAGCTTAAGACATTTTAGAAGCTTCTTTAATAAAAAATATTTACCTAATTGAAACGATATAAACGCAGCCTGAAAAGAGTTTTGCAGCTATTTTTTAAATTAATGAAAATGGTTTAAAAGGTTTTTACCATAAAATGTAATTTTATTCTACAAAAATACTCAGTAAAAAAATAAAGAAAGATTACACGAGCTAAGTAAAATTGTTAAACAATATTCTAGTTTCCTCTCCCTCATAAAACTTAAAGTTTTTAATTAGTTTCTCAATAATAAACAATAGTATTCTACAAAAATACCCTGTAAAAAAAATAAACGACCATTGATGGGAACCCCACTAAAAAAAAAAAGACAGGCTCAAGAGGCTGAGGTTATACACAGCGGTAAAAGTTGGTAAAATAAAAAAAAAGAAAAGGGGTTCCAAACTCCTGACGTCGAACACATTACAAGCAAAAGCACTTTTGACAAAAGGAGGCGCCAGCGAAAATAAACAAACAAATGGCAGAAGAAACAAAGACGGACAGACAGAGAGGCTCATGTGCGTGTAAAGGATTTCAAGGACTACAACATTAAGGAGCAAAAAAAAAGTATGGCAAGAATTTGTGCATGAACAATGGGAATGAGGAAGCAGGAAAAAACAAGAAACAAGAGCAGACAGAAAAATAAAACACAAAAATCAACCGAGAAGAACCCAAAACACACAGGCATCAACTCATTGAAGAGGTCCTCCTGTTGGAAGAAAAAGGGGAAATCAACAACTGCGCCTCGGATATGAAGTGCGCAACCCACACAGACGCAGAGACCGGATGTCATTAAGGTGTGCGTGGGATTGCACTGAAAGAAAATGGTATATACCAAAATACTTAAATATTTTTAAAGCGAACAATAAATAAATGTTTGCACATTATTATTAAAAAGATATTTAATGCAAATACAAATAAAATAAAGATGGTAATGTACAAACTCTTTAAAGAATACTTAAAAAAATTATTAAAGAAATAAGAAAATAAATGATTTCCTTAATTATTACCCTATTTTCTTTGCAGTGCTTGGGATATGGAAATGAACTGCAGTCGGAAAAGCGTGCAACTGAAAATGGCCAAGTGGTATGGCCCAGAGGAGAGTGCCAAACAAGGAAGGGGGCACAAGCCGAAGTAAAAGGACATGGAAAGGGTGCCTGGAGAAGGACAGGATCTGTGATGAGCAACCGGTAAAGAAAGCAATTTGCCAGGACTGCTGCTGCTGCTGGTGGTGGTGGAGAAGGAGGAGGAGAGCCAAGGAAATGTTTAACAACAGGGCAGCTTTAATTCGACAACAACCATCGGGGGTCAATGATAATGACGACGATAGTGTGCCAAAGGAAAATGAAAAGTAAACCGAAATTGTTGTAAAGGATATGCGAATTAACGCACACCGAGCAAAAGAGAAAGGAAATACAATACGTTGAATATTAAGACAGAAGATGAAAATCAGAGGTGCAAGGAAAGTTGCAAAGGAAAAGAATCATATTTTTGGTTTAAACTGGATTTTAATTTTACTTTTTATTTATTATAATTTGAATTATAAACCACAAAATTCTAAAAAAAATTCAAAGTTATTAAATTAAATAACAGACTTGGCCAAGGCAATAAGAGAGCCCGTAAAGCGTAAGATCTAAAAGGAAATATTTTATAAAAAATATAATTTTAAATAGATTAGAAAATTTACACCCACCGAAGTCAGTGTCTCTAGAGAAGGCGAAAAAAAGGGTATTTTTATGGTAAGCACTCGCTGAGCCCGAGCCACCATCAAAAGAGTCATCTTCTGTACCCGAACACTGTGTCCATACCAGTGACTGGAAAATGTAGAGCGAGCTAAGTCGGAACACTGTATTAAATATTAAGAAACTCTTTTATATATAAACTATATTATTATAATTAAATAAGTCCTTAAATAATTACCGCTTCCATGATGTGAGAACCTCCTAGGCAATATAAAAATATTTCTACGCCCACAGCACAGGTATAGACCACATACACTATGATGCCTAGGCCAGAGAACTAAGGAAACACAATATTTAAAAAATATATATATAAAAATTTTAGATGTTAACTAACTAACCAATAAAATATCCACCACACTTGTGCCTATAATTAAGCTTGAGGTTACAAAATGTGCCAGTGTTATCTCCACCATAACACCCGATAATCTCTCAGTCAGTTCAGCCACCTCATTATGACGATCCACCAGTCTTTCCATTTTCCGAACTATTCGAGCTTCCTGCTCTGCTGTGGGAATCTCTTCGATATTCTTTACTTCCAGTAAATCTCCCACATCATCTCGTAGACAGAGAAGTAAAACAGTGAAATATAAACAGAAGCCCAGGAAAAAACCATCAGCTCCCACAAAACAAACCACGGTGATGTAACCATGCCAGTGAACCAGGATATAGGTTATAGGGTATAGGGGTAGTCGAAGTAGAGGATCGGGAAAGCTGGAAATAAGAATGCGATTAAATTTTGAGCTACAAAAGTGTACAGAAACTGAAAGAAAATTTCATTAAGATTAAGAAAACTTCTTCGAAAAGAGTAAATAATTTTTAAATATTATTATCCCACACTCACATCATTTTAAAAGGCGTTTCATAAATCCAATCCTTGCCATGAGCTCGTCTTAAAACATTATCCAAGAGATGCCTCACCGAATAGGAAGTACTTGTGCAGAAACCACAAACCAGTAGCAAAAAAGTTAGCCTGGTGGCCAGCGTATAGAACTGCTTTTTATAGTCCAACTTCCTTTCCGATTTCTGCTGCTCCTCCGTTAGGAATCTCACCCTCTGAATCAAGCTCTTTAGCTCATCTTGATACCACCAAATGGAGACCATTTTGACCCATGATAATATGCTAGAGGCCACCGGGCAAAGAGCATCCAAAGCGGTGGCTATATTTATCGGTATATAATGAATGCCATAGTAAGCCTCGGCATAGCAGCCATAGGTGAGGATAAAAAAGTTGAAGAAACACCACAATTTAATAGCTAAAGTACGCTCCTGTTCCGGATATAAACCAATCAGCGTTAATGCAAATTTTGGCACTGCAAAATAATGCCGTTCCATTGGATACGAGGTGGTGAGGAAGCGAGGTAACAACATCTTGGTTCTTGTTCTGGAATCACAATTTTTAATTCATAATCCCGAGACTGCCGACATGGCCTTTTATACTCCTCGAAGGTCCAAAGGACATTGATTCAGAATATACACAAACACACACACAAGGCACTTGAGCAGCATAATTGATGAGCTGGGCGTTGTCCTTGCTCATAGTTCGATAAGTTTTCGAAATTGTTAACCCCCAATTAGGCAACGTTTTCATGGGATTTTTGGTCAGAAAAAGAGGGGGTGTTGCCAGCAAATTGGGCGTGTGCTCGTAATTAAACTTTAGTTTTTGGTAAACGATTTTTAATGACCTCAGTCATGAATTTTGTGAGCGTTTAGCAGGTACAAAATAGGGCTAAAGCTGGGGCGTAGAGCTAGGTAATGAATTAGGTTTGCAACTAATTAAATACATTTCAATTATAATAAATTATGATTTGGTATATAAATTTCCAGCTAAATAGTTTTTTTAATGAAGTTAAATTATAGAATAGAGAGGAAATATATTCTTATTGAGGTTTATGCTATTAATGCTCTTTGTTTTAAGTATTAAGGGAATAATTTAATTTTTATAAACAGTTTATTATCATATTTAATAATAAATACTTGAATAATCATTGAAATTATATTTTTAAACCAAATTTAAAAGGAATACTCATTATTATTATTATTCTATAAGCCAAAATTTAAAAGGAATACTTATTATTAATTCAAATAAATATTATGTAACACTTAAAAATCTTTTTTGAGTTATATTTTGGCAAATTCAATACCTTAGCTTCCCTTCAAAGGTTATATACAAATCGACATGCTTTGAGAATCCGCAATTCAGATGCCAGCAAGTGTTGCCTGGCAACTTGCAGTTTGAATAAATATTTTATAAGCCATCCAAAGTCCCCAAGTATGTCTCTGTGTGTGTGTGTGTGTGTGTGTCGACATGTGTGTGATGATTATGCAAACTGCAGTTATTTGGAGTATGCGGGGCAGGCCAATAAATTAATTTAGCTAGATGGCCGAATGGCTGGCTGACTTGCTGCTTCAATGGCTGAATGGAAAATTCAATGTGGGGAAAATTGGGTCGAGGTGGAGGCCTGGGAGGTGAAACTAACAACTAACACAGGCACTGAGAGAAAATATTATTTACATCACCAAGAGAAAATATTAAAATAAACAAAAAAAAAACACCTATTAAAATCAAAAACAATTTTTTTATAGGAATTTCCAACAATTTACAATACATTTTCTTTGAAATTTATTTAAATGTTTTTCTCAGCATATATTTTCTTCCAGCTGGAAAGCCCCCAAAGCCAATACCAAAAGCCATAGCCGTAGACCAAGCCGTAAACGTAGCCGGAGTCGGAGTCGGAGTCGGTGTCGGTGTCGGTGTAGGACTTTCCTCTGATGGAGGCAAGGCTGACCTGGCAACGGATGGACATTTAGACAAATGGACGGACGGAGAGGGAACTGGCTCTTTGCATAATTGATGGCTGCAGGTGTATTTGCGCTCAAATGAGGCATGCTAAACACATGCCTTTGACACTTATATACATGCCACACACACAGACACACACATATCCTGGATATCCTGCCGAGCTACTAACAAAAACTAAACTAAGCTTTTCAGGTTGGCAAGGCCTTAGAAAAAAAGAGAGACGAACAAAAACATTTGGAAAATTGTGTAAACACACTTGAATGTGGACGTAAAAATTAAATAGATGACAGCTACAGTAAAGCGAAATGTAAAGTATGTTTTAAGAACAGCATTAATATTATTTATTTACTTTTTGATTCAATACAGCATTTAATAACTAAAAAAAGTCTTTAATAATTAGACTCTTGATTTTGGAACACTACTTTCTTATTGCTTTTAAAATTATTTAAAAGGCTGCACTTTTCCATTCGATATCCCAAAACCTATACTAAAATATGAACCCTTTTTCGAATGCATTACGATACGATCTCTCTCTCTCGCTCGCCACACGCTGATGGCTTTATTTAGCCTTAAATTTTGTTTAACATCTCTCCTAACAATATCCCACCTTAACACAAAAGACCTATGGAGGTCGGGACCCTCGACCAAAAAGGATCGAAAGCGTCCATTCAAATTGAAAAATTTACGTGGAAAACATGCAAATTTATGCCATAAACACAATGAGTTTAATGTGCGAGCGGAGGAGGACTACCAAAAAAAAAAAATAAAAAATCGAGAGAGATGGAACTAGGCACACCTCAACCTGTGTAAACTTATGGCCTGACAGTTTTAACCGCATTCAGGGGACGATTTGTAGGCCACACGGCCAGGCCTAAAAAAAAAAAAAAAGGCGGCCCAAAGCGAGGAGAAAAAACAGAAATGCCAGCAGAGAGAAATATATAAAACAGTCCATTTTTTTGTGGCAAACACTCACAGCCTCTTCAATGGGCTTTGCTATTTTCTTTTTTTTTTTGCTGTCCGCTCTGACATTTTATTGACAAAATTATTGAACACGTTTTGACCGTGCCGAGCGCACAAATCTAGCCATAGCAGCTATGGCAACATAATGGCGACTCTGCCATAAAGGAGACCTCATAATGCCCTCCAGGTCAAAAGGGGGGCGTGGCCGGCTGAGTGGTATAATGGCCGAGGTGAGTGGAAGCGCGCCGCGCGTCAGCCATTGAATTTATATGAATTTATAATTGAAAATTAAACAACTTGCCAGCGAAAATTGGCAATATAGCGAGGCTTGAATGCTCTTAAAAGTGTTTAGAAATAATTATTTTGGGTTAATTTGTGTTAGAAAGATATGATAAGCTTATTTATTATTTATTTTTATATAAAAAAGATAATTTATATATTAAATATGATTTATATATTTAATAAAAAAGATAATTTATATATTTAATATATAATATAATATATTATCGACTTCTTTTTCAAAGAATATAATAATAACTATTATTCTGTGATTTTTATTTTAAAAATTATGACTGTTACGATCCCTGTTTCTTAGCTTTGACTTAAAAACTGTCAGAAAAATATATTTTCTTTCTCCAAGCTGTAAATTATTTAAAAAAATATTGTAAAACTTATATTTATTATTTAGAAAATAATTCTTCTAGACTATATTTTTCTATAACATTTTATATCTATATTATGGGCTTGTGAATATATTTTATTATTATTTAAATTAGTTTTAACTTTTTCAATCCACTTGTAAACATAAAAATATGGTTTCATTGTTCTACATAGAATACATTTTTAAATATATGGTTTTTTAAGATCTTGATCAATTTTAAAATCACTTTAAAAATTTTAATTGTAAGAAATATTAAATAATTCTAATTATATAGAGTTCATAGGTAAAGAATTGATCCTTAAATTTCTTACTAACATCCTATTTATATTTTCAATCAAATAATCCTTTTAATAGAACCTCTCACTCTCAGAAAAACACCATTAAACTAATCCCATATAAATATTATGAACCTAAACCAAATTTTCAAGAATATCTTGGCAAATCTATTCCGATTATTATATACACAAACTCTCTCTATCCATAAATTTCGTGCTAATGAATGGCTTATTTAATTCACCCCGAAATGCTGAAGAGTGAGTGAGTTGAGCACGTGGAGTTGAGTGCAGGCTGCACTCGCGATGCATTTATAATGACAAATGCATTTTTGATAAAACCCGTCGAGCGTCAAGGGGGAGCCTGGGTGTTGTGTGTGTGTGTGTGCATTAGCATGGTGTTCTGGCTAATTTGTTTGCCCATAGGCAAGTGTGTGTATATACATATATATGTTTGCGCGAAAGCGATATGTCAATTTGGAATACTCCCCCACATACAAGACATAGCCATCAAATTTATTATACAACATACAATATCCTGGGCTCCCGTTGAGCAGCAAAAAGCCAAACACCCACCCAGCCGGCCACTCAGGACACACACACACACACCGTACACCCGAAATGGCCGCCTTTTGTTCGCCGATAAACTTAATTTGAATAATAAATTACGTTGATATTTAATCAGCGTTGTCCTGCGATAAAATCCAATGGCGGCGTCGCCCCCAGAGAAGAACGAGACCGAGTCGAGCCGAGTGTCGTGCAGCTGATAATGGATAAGCCTGAGTGAGGAGAGGAAGCCAGGCGAGAGTCCTTTGCGGCATGGCACCGAATCCTTCGCACGCACTGGCCATAAACTGCATGAAGTCATTATCGTTAAGCGGAATTTGTGTTAATCTGATAACAAAATTATGAACAATTAAGTCATTGCATGCGAATTGAAAATTTAAACCGCGTCCAGCGACCCAAAAAAGGCGGCCAAACCGAACGTGCGGCTATCTGGGAGTGAATTCAAAGTGACATTAATGCCAAACACTAGGACAAAAAAATCAGACAAATGGAAATAACTATTTGATTGCAAATAAATTAAGTTTATTTTTTATTAAAAGAATACGAATCAAAGTTTTAAAACATATGGGGTTTCTTATATTATATTTATTGCGGTTAAAGATGGTAATGTGTAAGATGCGTAACGCACATGAATCGCCTTATAAGGGAACTTTTCTAATAGTACTAATAATAATAATTTCTAATAATATTTTAGAGCTTTAATATTTAAGAAATATAAGAAGAACGGCTCTTCCTTTCTCTCTTTGAAGTCAACCTAGACCCTAAAGTTGGTTTTATGCATTTTATTTTTAATATTTTTCTGGTTTCTATTAAGAAACTTGGTTGAAAGACTACTAAATTTTATAAAATCACAGAATAAAATAGAAAAATTTAAAAAACATCGATAAAACTTCAACCCTAAGCTAACCCTTTTAAATTTTTAATCTTTTACTTTAAATTTTAGTTTAATTTTTAATATTTTTTACTTTTTTCAGTGCAAATCCCGCACAGACCAACATGAAATGTTCATGTAAATGAATGACTGTTTGTTTATCCATATATGAGTGTAATAATCATAGACCAAGGGGCCAATGCACTCGGGAAAATAACAAAAAAAAAGAAAAATACAAACAGAAAAACCAAGCGACGCAGACACAGACACAGACTTCGCACAATGAGAGACAAATGCAAATTAAGCCCGTAAACAATGTCGCATATTCATATAAAAGCAGCACCGGCACAAATAAATTGGCCTAAAAATATAATAAAAATAAAAAAAAAGAGAAAGAGAAAAGGCCAAAGCCACCAACAGCAGCAGCCGCACAGCAACAACAATAAAAGTTGTACATTTCGCTTACATGGCAATTATGTTAAAATATTCAAGCAGAAATGCGATGCGCGGAATGCGAACAGGTGAAAGGACATGATGACTGCCAGATGACCTGTATACGTGTGTGGCAGGTAAATGGAATGGTTATGGTTATAATAAAGGAATTACATATAATGGAGGAATAGAAAGTGGTACATAATGAAGTATATAACCAGATTATAGTATTTTCTATTATGAATACAACTTATTAAATGGGAATGTTTATGATTATCCTTGCAGAATATCAGATTTTATATTTATAAAGAAATTTATTTTAATATTATATAATATTATAATAATATTCTTTAATATTAAGATACATATAAAAAAACAATCTACAATAACAGACAGCTCTGAAAACCCAGCAAATACACATTACATTGAAATAATAATACAGCAAACCAGGCACACTCTCTCTCTCTAGCATATTTTCAGACACTTTTCAGGGAAAAAATTCTTTTAATTTTTCCACCAAAGCTATATGGGTCATATACCCCATCTAAATTGAACAAAACACAAAACACAATGAATGCTAAAAATGTGACTTCAATGGCAGCAAACATAAAGAGCAGAAATCGGGCAAAACAAATGCACAATAAAGTCATTAGAAGTCAAGTGCAGCTGCCCAGCTGCCCAGCTTTTAGCTCTGCAAGGTATGCTACGAATTATTGTCCTCGTTTTTAAATGAGAATGTGTTCTGTCTATGTGAGCAACATATGTTACGCATGCAGTTTCATTAAATAAATTTACAAAAACAAAAAAAAAGGAAACCCCTTGCATTCTCTGCAATTATGGCAGGTTTTAGGAGGTGAAATGGGGTAATTTTGTGGCCTAGGGAAGAGCGCAAAAGGTTGTCAGTTTCAGGACAACAACCAAAACAGGCGAAACAAAAACACACACACACACACAACGAACTGTGGGAAAAAAATAGTAACCTAGAGGATCTAAAACCATTAAAAACTAATGAGATTTAAATGCAAATTCCCATTCCAGGGGCGTGGCCAACAGTTCCCCCCGCTACCCTCCCTCCTTGTGTGTGTGTGAATGTTGTGGCAAATGACTAAATTTACATAAAACCATTGTGCCCGGCAAACGGCGTGAGAAGCGGTTTACCCCAACAAAACTCTCTCTCTCTTTCTCTCTTACCTGTCAGGAAAATTAGTTGCATTTTAAGTGGTGAGAGTGTTGGGGGAGACACTGTATGTGTTTAATGACAGTTTCAGTTGACTAAATTAGTGATTGGTTGGGGGAATTTAAGGGGCAATCTATTTGTGAGAATTTCTTCAAGGTAGTTAAGAATTTTGAATGTATTTTAGAACCCAAAATAAATCGATTTCCCAACCCGGAATAATTTTTCAATAATAAAAAAGAAACTCGGAAATAGCAAGCCAAAATACAATAATTTCGCAGCTTTTAAAGTATTTATAGCTTAAAAAAACGAAAATATGAATGTTTAGATCCTTGCTTAGACATTAATAAAAATTTAGAAAATAATATATAAAATATAATAATAAATATAATATATATATATACAATTTTTCATTACATCTTGAATAAAAATAAAATATCTGTCAGTATCTCTCAGTCAAAACAATCTCAAGTCCCCATTAAACCCTTTATTTTAAATTTAACTCTTTCAAGTTTATTTTTATTCTCTCCATTTGCGCCTTCATTGGGTCACTGCGGTCATTTGGGCAAATGTTTGCCAACGACAAGTGGTCATTGTCATTGTTTGCCATTTGGCTATGGACATGCCACTCCCCCCCGCCCACCAGCACCCCGAAACCCTCCCACCCTCATCAGTTGCTGAAAATTTAATTCAAACAAAATGTATGAAAAGTGCGAGAATTGCTGAAAGTGGCAATCAAATTTGCATGCCTGTAAATATATAATTTAAATGAATTTTTTTACACAACCAACCCTGCTAATTTTTGTATTTTTTTCCCCTTCTTTCTTTTTTTTTACCCAGCTAATTGCTTCTAATGAGCAATCCTACAAAGATGACACACAACATTAAAACAACTTTTTCTCGTTTGCTCCCCGTCGTTCTTTGTTGTTGTTGTTGTTGTTTGTCATGTGTCGGCAAAATGTTGACAATGAAAATGATTATGAGTGACTGCAAGCTGGGGGTGTGTGTGTGTAATGGGGGTGTACGAGTACCAGGAGCAGCAGCAGTAGCAGGCTTTATAGGGGCACAAGTTACCAAGGGTTGAGGGAATGAGCCTCGTCGTCGGCTGCTGTTTGAAATTGCTGCGACGTGTAAATGTCGCTAATGTGCCGAGGACACCGACAACGACAATGTGACTTTGGATATAACTGTGGAGGCACTGAGGAAAAAATTGGAAGCTAATGCAAAATTAATCTTAAAGGGAAAGGAAGACACAATTCTTGTTCAGAAGATTACAGAATCAGCTTTATTAAATTAAAATTTATCATTAAAACTATAGATTTTGTAGGGAAAAATTAACCTTTAGACAAAGTTATTATTGAACTATTGAAATAAAACTATAAAATACAATTTCACACAAGAATCCTTTAAAATTAAATTAATTTTTTCTTAAGTGTGCCATTCCGTAGCGGCAATGTGAGGAACTCTTGGCCATCATGGCCAGCTGCAGGCAGGTGTTTTGGTAAGCTTTTAGCCTTGTCTAAGCCAATGTCAAAAGCGCTGTCGCCGGCAGAGAATCAGAGAAACCGGGAAACAGAGAATGCCATAGAAAGGGACAGGACTAGAGCTAGCTAGAGGGGAACACACACATTAGGGCACACATCGTTGGCCATAAGGTTAAGCTGTTTTCATCATCACACTCCCACTACCACGGCCACGCCCTCTCGCCTCTCTTGGAAAAAATGGAGGAGCGGCAGCTGTCGCCATCAAAGTCAAAGTGCTGCAAATTAGATTTTTATGTTAATTAAAAAGGTACGCACACACAACACACATTCTAATAAACATTATCCCTCCCCCCGGGACACAATCTGATTTTCCTTCTCAGTTTCGGCAAATCAATTGGTTGGAAATGATCTTAATTCGCTTAAGAAAATTCACCAAGCAGCAGACAAATCGATGATTGAGTGAGTGATGCAATGAATGACTGAACGACTGAGCGGAGTTCGAGAGCAAGTCATCAAGTTTGAGTGTTTTTGGGGGGGAGGGGGGAGAGAAAGAGAAAGAAAAGTGGAAAAAGACAGGTGAAAGGTGAGCGATTAAATGACAGAGATTCCCAACAGCTTATTGAGAGATTAACCCTTGAGTGAGCGGAAAACTTTTTGGGTGGAAAATTAATAGTTTCCATGGAGTTAAGGATAAAGTCATGAAGATATTTCTAGGATTTATTTATCGAGTGACTTGAACTAAGGGGGAGATTAGTAGAAGAAGGATACTCAAATATACTGAAATATACCCAAGTATACCCTA
Source organism: Drosophila truncata (assembly GCA_008042515.1). Taxonomy (NCBI): domain Eukaryota; kingdom Metazoa; phylum Arthropoda; class Insecta; order Diptera; family Drosophilidae; genus Drosophila; species Drosophila truncata. Next base: position 243,118 of record VNJQ01002932.1, on the reverse strand, counting down.
AATATACCCAAATATACCCTAAATATACTTAAAATATACCAGAATATACCTGAATATACCAGAATATGACAGAATATAACAGAATATACCAAAATACACCCAAATATACCCAAGTATACCCAAAATATACCAGAATATACCAGAATATACCAAAATATACCCAAATATAGCAAAAAATACCCAGAATATACAAAAATATACATAAATATACCCAAGTATAGGTTTATAATTAAAGTTAAAAATATACTTAAATAATATAGATTTAATTTAAGAAAATTAAAAGAGCATAGATAACAAAAATGAAAGAATATCTTAAATTATGATTACTGCCAGTTTCCATTTTATTTAAAAGGTTTTTTTTATAAAAAAAAAATCAACTTTCTTTTAAAAATAAATTGCAACTGACTGCACATTCTCACACTTTCCACAAAACCTGGCTGGCTGTCTGGCTGGCAATTTTGCAATTAAAATTTAAAAGTCAAAGGAAACTTTACGTGTGACAGACAGGCAGACAGACACAGACACATGATATATGTAAATTTCTACCCTTCCTCGTCCCGTGTCCCGGAATCAAAGAGTTGTCAACTTGCAAGTCAAACACATATTCGCCGTGAAGCAAAGCCAAGCCACTTGTAAAGTCAAAGTCATTCAAAATATGCCCGCGACTTGTGCATACTTCATTTCATAAATTACGCAGGCATTAAAAGCGCACATAGACATTACCGTCCTCCCACCGGCCTGGTAAGTGGTTACCCAGGAGTAACCCCGAACCCCTCTAGGAGGGAGTTCTCAAAGCAATTGATGCGCAACATAAATCTCCGAGCATGTGAAGAACGAAGAACGAAGTCAACCTGAGATGAGATGAAGGGGAAAATGGCCTGGGTGTCTCGGATTTCAGGAAAAGTGGAAAAGCTGCGAGAAGACGAGGGGAAGGCGCCGCCTATCAGTTGCAGCTATTTATCATTTAGAGATACTTCCACTCTCTCTCTGCCTCTGCCTCTGCCCTCTTGTCGGTTAGTCATTTTTACCCCTCGCTCCTAACCATTCACCGTTCCCCCCTTTCGGTGTGAGTTATTGCAATTCTGCAACAATTTTTCTTTCGAGTGCCGGTGGCCACTTCAAGACTTTCATATCAAGTTCAGTTTGGCGAGAGAAAAGGATTTCAAAAGCGGAACGACGCAACGGCAGGTGGTCCATCTATATTTCTTGGCTTCTGTCTCTGCACTGCAGTGAAAAATGGAAAATTTTCAAACTCAGGCAGTTTTTTTACTAAAAAAAAAATATGACAACTTTAAGATATGGATAGTAAAAGGATTCGAACTTTAAATTATATATTTCTTTTATTTAATTCTACATAATTTACAGTTAAAGGAAATTAATTTAATAAAAGATAACAATGTTGATCTAAGGAAAGTCATGTATTTGATTTAAATTTAATTTTAAAGATTACACATAAAATATTAAATCTATATTTAATTTCTTTAGATCAGGAAACCCCCTTTTTTATTTACCGTGTAATCCATCACCTTTTACTCAAGGCTGTTTTGTGATTTTAATGCCGATTGACAGGGAGTGGAAAAAGGGCAACGAGATGGGAAGGAATAGGGGATCCTAGACAGCGACAGAGACTGAGACACCGAAGGCAGCTGAGACTGCGACTGCGACTGAGACACTGAGGACTTGGTTAAGTCAGTGTCAGACTGTGTTATCCAGCCAGTCCGTCAGTCAGCATCGTCCTGCCGGGAGACGGACACAGTGTGCCTTGGTAATGGACTTGGCACTTTGCAACTTGCCCATTCAAAATGTGTGTGTAAGAAGTTTAAATCGCATCCAGAAAAGCAGCAGGAGAAGCAAAAGGACTACGGCGATGCTCACACTTGAATAAATACCAGGACGAGCCGGATGACGATGCTGGCGACGTTGTCATTGCAATTGCAAATAAATAAGAAAGCCAGGAACGGGGGGCGCAAGGATCCCAGGGAGTCAGCAGGAACCCTAAGAATCCAGCAGGAGGAAAGGGCGACAAAGTTGCCCATGGGCGGTGAATGGAAAGTGGGTGAAAAGTACGGGTAGGTACAAGGACGCAGGACGCAGGACGAGTTTTAAGTTGCTTGTAATAAAATTGCTGCAAGGACTTGAGAAAAGTGCAAAAATGAAGTGCACAGATGCTTATCAACTCGGTCTCTCTCTCGCTGCAATCGCTGCTGCTTTTCCTCAGTCAAGTTGCAGATACTTTTGCTATGATTTAACCGACACCTTCACTTCGAAGGATGATGAAGGGGCTGGGCAGGCAGGCAGGCTGGCAGGACAGGATAGCACAGGAGATGCGCTATCTCAGCAGCCAGAGAGGACTGTGGGTGTCAAAAAATGAGAAATAGCTTCGGTCCAATGGCAAAAGCTGCACGGAAAGAAATGAAAAGGATAAAAGACAGGAAGTAAATATGTTTTTTGATATATTTTAACTTGATTCAAGGAGCTATAAGAATTTCTTGATTATTTTAGACTTCTAATAAACCTCTTTTTGAGCCTCTTTTAATCTTCTTTTATAACTCAAACTTTCTCTAAAGATTTTCACAATGATTTTCTACAATTACCCATTAAATTTAGGGATTCCTTTTCTCTCAGTACCCCCGCACACCTGCCTTTATTTTCGGAATAAAAAGAAATGCTAAGTAGTTGGTCCTTAAGTCGGATTGCGAGGACATCTTCGAGGGCAGGGCAGGGCAGGTTGCTACTGAAGGGGAAGGCGTGTCAAAGCTCATTACTTGTTGTCATGTTGCGATTACGTTGGCAAAGCTTACGTTACGTAAATGTAATTCATAGCCATGATGTGGGATGTTTCCCGGAAAATTCAATGGAGAAAACGAGGACACAGCCCAGGTATTCCAACCAACCAACCAAGTTTGGTGTCATTATGAAGTGTATGCTCCTTCTAGGGCAGAGGGTGTCCTTCCATATATCCCTGTCCTGATGTATGGCTGTCATTTCACACATGCGAGCAGGAGAAAGATTGTCTGAGTTGATTGTGCGAATGTCTGTGTCTCTGCCACAGTCTGTATCTCTGTCTGTATCTCTATGGTATGTGTCTGCATCTAGGACTCTTTTTCTATATATGTATGTGTGTGCGATAAGCCTTTGCTAACTAGCTGCATGCTCACAGATTTGTAGCAGTTACTAAAACTTCACTTACTGCAATGGAGTCACAGCCCGGGAAAAGAGAGTTTCTCTCCCAACATAGGGTAAAAAATCCAAAGTAATAAGTACTGAACGAACAAAGTCAATCCATAATGTGGCCAACTATAGCTGACTCTAATGTGATTTACGCTTTTAATTTCTGTTTAGCCAATTGTTAAGCGTTGGTAAATGTGATTTCAAGCCAATAAGTGTGCCACATGTTTAGCCAGAGGCTGGGGGGAGGGCTTATTTTCCACCTACAAACCCTACCTCCCTCCCTCCCTGCCTTGTACAAATTATCGGTTAATTAAAATGAGCTTGCATGTAGCGGAAATGGGAAAGAAAAGTTTTACATTTAGATGGCATTGCTCTGTGTTTTGATACCCAACAGCAGTTGGTGAAAAGGGGTTTGATCGACTGAACTTTACTTTAAATAATTTAAATGATGTTTTAAAATAATAGTTTAAATATAATTAGTATAAAAATAGCCGGAAAAACTCATAGTGCCTTTCGTTTCATCACTCATACGCCATGTGGTCTACCTAGATCAATTTTAAAGCTTAAATTTAATCAAATAAATAATATTATCTCTATTATTAATAAAATGATTTGTTATTTCTATATAATGTCAGTTAAAAACAATATTTAAATGAACCACACTGCGTATGAGTAATGAAATGAGTATATTACTCATACGCCATGTTGGCCTAACAGAATTTACTAACATTAAAGTCTTAAATAGTTATAAAACCCCGTTTAATTAAACTAGAAAACTTATAATTTTCAAGCATTTACCAACTTCTCTTTACACATTAAATAATAAATAAAAAATGAATATAAAACTCAAAGCAAAAATAATTCCCTTAAAATAAAGCCCATTATTAAAAGTTATGCCAAACAATAGCCACAAAATCTGATCGCAAGTTTTCCCCCCGAGTTTAATATACCCCCCAGACAGTATCTATATGGTTTATCACTTTCCTCCACCTCTGCAAGGCATTACCCTATATATACCGAGAAATAAAAATAAACTTTGCCAAAGCAGAAATTGTTACTAAATGGTTTATGCACACATGAAAAAAAAAACAACAACGAAAAAAAAACCAAAGAATAAATAACAGAACAGAGCAGGGAAAAACAACAACTTTATAGTTAGACTAACTGAGAACTGAGAACTGAGAACTGAGATGAGATGAGAGGAGAGGAAATGAGAGGAGCGGTGCAAGGAGGTGGGAAAAATAAATGCAACATGTAATGATTGCAAAAGTTATAAAACGTAAATTAAGTTGAACGAATGAAGAGTTACCGACCGACCGACCGTGTGCCCGGGCATAATGTAATGAAAATGGGGAAAAAAATGCTGCGAAGCCAAAAGGCAAAACACACAACATGTTGGCAATGTTGTTTTCCAACTTTTAATGCGAGGGAAGCTGCCGCTGCTGCTGCTGCTGCTGCTGCTGCTGCTGCTGCTCCTGCTGCTGCTACTGCCGCTGCTGCTGCCGCTGCTGCTACTGCTACTGCTGCTTCTGCTACTGACGAGAAAAAACTGTTGGGGAAAAACTATGAAATTAACTGCTTATTAAGGCCAGCCCAGAGAAGCCTGTGATGGATTCCAACGACGACTACTTCAAGTTTGTCAAGTGAAACTTTCTGCCAAATGGCATGGAAAATGTTACCGCACTCTGCTGGCAAATGCAGGGGAAAAGCGGAAAACAGACGACGACGTCGGAGCAGAGCATCATTAATTATTTTGCTCATTAGCGTGTGTAAGAGACATTACTAACCAACGCAGCTCGCAGGCAGGCAGGCAGGCCGCTTGCTGCATAAGAAAATTCTTGAAATTTTCTTAGTTAAGGGTTTTGGTTTCCTCTTTCCATCTGGAGACATCCGTTTCCCCAGCCTTATCTCTGCATCTCTCTCTGTATCTGTGTCGTGTCAAAAGCAGCGAATGCTGCAAAAAATTGCAATTGAAAATGGCACACAAAATGTAGATGAAACGTTGAATATACGTAAAGTGTGCGTACGATACGATGCTAAACTTTACCAAGTGTCCTGCCAGGGATTGTACAGAGATGGGGTATATAGACAATTCTGAATATTTGGTTATTATTTATATTATATTATATTTTAACTTATTATTTTTCAAATAGTTTTTATTTTATTTCCTATCCCGTCTTCTTGCAAATTCCTTATTATTACCCTTAGGATCTTAGGATATCTTATGATATCTTACTAAAAAATTTTTCTACTTTACTTTAAGGTAATTCCCAATTCGATTTTTCAGAATTCTTTCAAGTTTGATAAAAGCAATTGCAGTTGCAGCCAGTGGCAGCATCAAGTTGTCGTTGCTGTCGTCATCGTTGTCTCCGTCGTCACGTAAAAGGGGTAAAAATGCCATGAGGGGGGCGGTTAGAGAAAGTTTGAAGATGACAGAGGGTGAAGCAGATCGGAAGACAGGAGGAGCATTCAAAGTCAAATCTACACAATGGCTTCGAAATGTGTGCTTAAACATTTTATTTATCACGCCAAATGCATGCATATGTGAGCAGGAAATGGGCGAACGTGTGTCTCTCTGTGTGTGAGTGAGAAAATATGCGAACTTTCTGCATCACGTTGCGGGTATTCAATGATTTTTCAAACACTTTGGACCCCCCTTCGCATTTATCGCAATTGTCTGCATTTCCATGTTTTCTTTTCTTTTCTTTTCGACGAGCAAAGAGTGTTGCTCTTTCTTATCTACATATATGCTCTTTGTTTTTCTTGAAAAGAGCTCGCATTTAAAGTTGGAGGAGTCAAGTTATAGAAAAGGGGTCTCGTCTCGGGTAACACTTAATGCTGCGTTAATACTTGCCTTAACTTTTACTCTTTGACTACGTGAGACATCATCCTATGAAGACATTAACATAGATGAGGGATTTCTGATTTTTTGAGCTCGAGGAAAGTGAGCTAAAGTTAAGTTCAAGAAATAAATATTGATAATATTTTCGTTAAGTTATTATTTTGCATCTCATATAACAAGGCTTAAAATATCTTAAATATTATAAATTCCTTAAAAGGTTAACTAGATTCACTTTAATTTAATTTTCTATAAAACCTATAATCATTTATTAACCAAAAATAATCTTCAGCTTTCCTCTGACCTTTAATTCCTTTGTTTTAATTTCCTTTTCGGACTTCCACACAAAAACTCAGACCCCACACAATCCCCTTTTATATTACGACCTGCGAAAATCTCAACTAAAATTAAAAGCAAGAAAAATTAAATTAAATCCAATGAACCATTAAACGGAGCACATAATCATTGATCTTTTAATCAATTTGGGCAGGCCAATAAAACAGTAGAAGAGAACTTTTTGGGGGAGAGCTCGCTGTGAAAGCGAAAACGGGCCAAAAGTCATAAAACACTGTCTATATATATATCTTTATATATGTATATATAAACGTTAGAAGTTCACCTTTCGCTGTGCAGATTAGGCCAACTTTTAAATGGTTTTAATGTGCTTTTTATGGTCCGAGAGCCGGAGTCCCAAGGCATACCGTTTAACCTTCACGGCATATGAGTAATGAGAGTTTTAGTGTTGGGCATGGCATTGATTTTTCATTTTTCCTCCATGGGAAAACTCCTCTCCCCTAATTACAAGAGGAGCCGCCGCTTGGTTGGCCTGTCACAAGATTAGAGGAGGGTAAACTTTATTCCTCTTTTATTTCTTCTTTTATTTTTTGTTGTAATTTTTTTTTGTTTTTGGGAGAAAAACTTCCTTTTACTCTGGAGGCTGTGTTATGACATTGTAAGCGTCCGATAAGCAAATGTCACAGAGAGAAAGAGAGAGTGAGAGAGAGGGTCAGGCTGGTAAAGGGTCAAAGTTGCAGTGGCCTTCTGCCATTTGTCATTTTAATTTTTGTGAAAGGACAAGGAAAGTAGAAATTACGAGGGTGAGGGGTTCAGACAGAAGGCAAAGAGATTGCTACACAGGGGGGAAAAATACAGATTTTCTTTCTTCCATTGAAGCAGAAATATATTTAAGAGTTTACTAAATAAATTATATAATTTAAAAACAACTTGAAATAATTATTTCAGAATCCAGCTAGTTATAGAATTTAAAGAATTTCTTTTCCAGTGTAGCTAAAATTTGCATCACTCCCTCTCTCTCTCTTTTGTCACTGTGACCCCACGCCCCCTTGTAACCTTTCCTTCAGTTTTCCTGGGGTTTATCTTCGGGACTCGTTTCAGCTCCTCGAAACGAATAAAAAAAGTTGAAGTGAAAAAGTTAAGCAATTAACAAGCTGATAACTTTTTCGGGCCGACTTGCAGCTTCGTCTTCTTTTACTCTACTTCTTCTTCTTCTTGTTCTCCTCCTTGGTATTTCTTCAGAGAAATTTTCTCCGAAAAATTTCCATCATGACTTTTCATTTACTGTTTGCATACAATTCGGTGTCAGTATTTCGAGGTCAACTCGAAGAGTCCCCCAAGGGAGTCCCCCAAGGCAAAGGCCTGATAACCTCCCCTCGAGGGCTAAGAGTTTTATGGCCCAAAGGGGACGGCATACCATAAAGCGACGTATCCGGTTGTATCCAGAGTATCCGGTTTTATGTGCTCATACGGCATAATTGCGGCACGGTAATTGGCCTGACAATTGCGACGAATGAAATCGCTTCACTGCCCGCTTAAGTAGGATATACTCGTATCACAAAAATGGCCAGGACCAAGGACTTTCGACTACGGTTCTTCCTTTGTGTGAGTTTTGTAAATACATAAACTTATCGGGGTTTTATGTAGCATCAAGTCAAACAATGAATATGCAAATGTGGCTGCAACTCTTAAAAAAAAAGGCAATTAAATGCAGAAACCCATTTGGTAAGCCTTTGAAGACTTTATTTATAGGAAAATTAAATATTTTAAAATGTAACATTTAAATGTTTTAAATAAAAACACCCTCAAAATCTATATATTTTAAATCATTTCCATTTTAATGTCATTTATAAATGTCAAATCATTATAAAAAATACATTTAATAAATTAAACACAAACTAATCTAATTTTTTGTAAAAATAATTAAAAACGTATGCGACATTTGAAATAAAAATATGCTAAATGGCATAAACATTAAAGAAAGTAATAAATAAATCCCATAAGAGGATGTTCAAGCCATTAAAATGTATTCAAAAAACAATGATTTATTATAGGCAACATACGAAATAATAAATATATAGAAGTAGTAACAAAAAATTCTGTCTTGGACTTGATTTAAACTTGAAACTGTTTCCTCCTTTTAAATAATATTAAATTTATAACAAAACTAAAACTTAAACCACTTAACAACTTAAATAAATATTCTTTAAAGTGAATATAAACCATAAACAAATAACTGCAAAGCGTTTTATAGACTGCCAAACCCCTTTTTTTCGGGAGGGGAAAATACTCACACACCATTTGACACACACATTTTGCCCCTCCCCTAACCGCTAATGCTAATGCACAATTCTCGGGAGTTTATAAACCCGATAAAACCAAGCAGAACGGGAAAGATAGCTATGGAGACAGCGGCAAAAAGATGGCCATCTTTATGCTGGGCCAAAAACTGACAGAAATAAAGTGAAGTTGGTCATAAATTTGCTTTTACGCCAAGATGACTTCATAAAGCGACAAATACGCAAAGCATAATGCCGAGTGCAGCCAACCCAAAAGCGGGGATAAGGCGGTGCCGGGGAATCGGTGGCTCTATATATATAGCAAGTCTAGTAGCAAGGATATAAAGGAGGAGCACTGAGGCGCCGCAATGCAGGCAGCAAAAATTGTTGTGTTTTGTGTCTGGCTTGGCATTGTTGCTGCGCCTGCCCCTGCCCCCAATCCTGTGTCCCTGTCGCCGGATCAAAGACGTTGGCAGAGGGAGTAAAATCCTGGGAAAAGGGGGGAAGAATTCAACGAAATTGGGGGGAGATTCAAGGGAAATTGGAGGAGGAGGGGGGAAGGAGTATCCGAAGAACAAGAGAGGTCCTGTAGTAGGGAGCAGGTGGCAGGGAGCAACGCCTGTCGCCGTTCCCAGACATTGCTGATTTATATGCATGGCTCTCACACTTTAACATGAAATAAGATCACAGCAAGAAATATAGAAATTAAAACAGTGTAATATTAATTATTTAAGATTTTTATAGTCTTGACAATGTAAAACTTACGTTAGAATGTTTAAATGTTTGTAGGTTCTTGAAAAAACATGTAATTTAATTATTGAATAATTAAAAAGTTATCTAAAAATCTTCAGAGATTTTAAATCAATTTATTTTATAATAAAAAACGTACAAAAAACATTTTAAGACAAGTTAATAAAGTGTTATTACACATAAAAAATATATTTTAAATCAATTTAAAATCTCCTCCTCTTAGGAAGTCCCCTCAATGAAGTCTCTATTATCGCGCAGTGCATTTCTGTAAGACCCAAAAATCATTTGGGATGGGGTATATGGGATCCTAGCAGATAAGAGAGATGCAGTCAGGGAGGATGGCTCCTTGGATGGCTAAAGCTGAAAGCTGAGGTGCTGCCACGCGAATTTTTCCGATTTTGCATTGCATACTTTTTGGCTGAACGCGTCGCTGCTTGGAGAATGCGATTGGTAGCAAAAGGTATGGGGAAAATTGGACGACGAGGGGGGAGGAAAGCAGGGAATGTCTCGATTTTTTACTTTGAACACAAATATTGAACGTTTACATTACTCCCCATCGAAGCTCTCTCTCCCACTCCCCTTCGCCCCATCAAGGATACCCCCTTCGAAGGCTACGCATGAAAGCATTGCAAGTCAGCAACGCGAACGAAGAGAAATTGCCAAAAACGAGCAAGGCAAAAACGAAAATGGCAAGCAGGAATGGCAGTAACAACAATAACAAAAACTGGAGTAAGGGAGTCAGGGAAAAGATAGCTGTACACTTGGTGAAATTATGAATTATAGGATTTGAATTTTGAATTTTTGAATTTTTTAAATATTTCTGTCTTAAAAAAATACTTAGGAACTCCTTTAAGCAATTTTAAAGGTGTAAGGTCATTCAAAACGACTTAAAAATATGTTTTTTTATTTTGCTATAAAATGAACATATTTAAAATAAAAAATAATATATCATTGCATACTTTTGGACACAGTTTTCAATGATTTCAACAATAAATTCTATTAATCCTCAAAATATCACCCTTTCCTCCATCAGTTCTAGATAATATATTCATTTTCCGCACTGTAAGATTGGAGTGCGGAAAGCGAAAACGGAATTGTGAGCGGAGGAAATGCGCTGGAGGAAGCAGGATGGCAGCCGGGGTAAAGGGACAGTAAGACAGGGGCAGGACAGTAATGGAGACAGCAACAACAGAAGAGCAGCTTACAAGCGCATTTCGATTATTGTTGATGTAATCATAATTTTTCATTTCCAAAGTAAACGATACCAGGCCACGCCCACGACCCTTGTTCCATTCCTTTTTTTTTTTTGCATCCTCACACTCCCCTCTGTTCCAACGCATAAAGAATCGACGAGAATTAAACGAACTTTTCATTTATTTACACGAAAAGCATGAGAAACGCGTTTAAAACGCGCACCGCGTCGATGATTTAAGTAAACAAACGGTAGGCGTAGAGGTAGGACATCGAGCATCGATTCGGAAAATATCCTATATGGTCAGAATTTTGAAATCTCAAGGTTTTTAAGACATTTTTGAGGGATTAAGGGATAATTTAAAATAAAACCAAGCCAGAATCTAAGTTGGAAATAAAATTAAATTAAAAATCACATTCAAAAATATTTAAGTAACTTTTAATTACAAAAATTAAAGTTTTAGACTTTTTTTGGTACTAGAAATTATGAAAAATCCACCAAAAAATATTAAAATTAAAATATATCAATCCCCCCAATATTGGCAATGACCCAAATTATAGGGTATAATAAAAATAAACAACAACAATCGACGGCAACGGAAGTGGAAAACAAGGAGGAGCGGGATGACAAGGCCAGGCAGGCGGCTCTGGCAGAGATTTTCGGTTTGGATCCGACTGCGGTCGCTGGGGGGGATTGTGGTGAAAATGGGCGGCTGGATGTCCGGGTGTGAAACAGGGAGGGACTGCCGGCTGTCGTGCATCATTAATTACAATTTGAGCTGCACACGCAGAGCGGAGATCCGAGATTCTGGGGGCAAAAGGAAGAAGGATGCGAGACAAGCTGCGAAATAATAAAAAAAAGAAAAACTGCGAGTAGCGTTACATAACCCAATCCTGGTCCAAGAGTCAGAGCCTACCATTCACACAGCTTGGCATACATACAACCATATATATATATATCCTTAAATATCGGTGTGTATATGTTTATATATACATACATATAACTCCGACAGTCTGTGGCTGCGCTGACATTTTAATTGCACTGCATGACTCCCGTAATTCGCTTAATTAATCAACATTTTTGCTCTTATCAATATCGGAAAGCGTTTTTAAAGGTCCCCCCGGTTGAGAAATTGCTGAGATATTATTGAGAAATTGTTGGGAAATTGTTGGGAAATTGTTGAGAAATTGTTGAGAAATTGTTAAAAATTTATTGAATAATTGGCAAAGGCAAATATCTAAAGTAATTCAGGAATTAGTCACTTAAGAAATATATCTTTTAAGTATTAGTTTAATAGAAAAATATTATGAGTGTAATCGACCTTATAAAATAACTAAATTTATTTTTTATGGAGTATTAAATTAATATCAGTACTTCAAAAATTCCCAAAATACTTGATATTAAACTGGCATTATTCATTAGTTATTTTAAATATAATTGGTTGAATAAAATATGTATTGTAAAATACTACAAACTTTCCTTAACAATCTAGAAATATTTCGTGATTTACGATTGATTTTTTAGATATAAAGAAATCTTGTTAAATAGTAAATATTTTAATAGTATATCAAGGTTTTTTGAAATACCCTATAAGTTATTTAAATAATTTTTATTACAAAATATCGCTTGATTTCTGATATATTATCTTTTAAAATAATAAAAGTTTTCTAAATAACCTAAAACTTGTGCTAGGCCCACGGGACGTATGAGTGATTTAAATATAAGTTATTAAAAGGCAATCGCTGGGTTTCTGATTTATTTTTCGCACATTTTCCAAGCTTTACCAGCAAGGAATATTTTTAGAAATTCCTAATAGTATTTTAGCGAATGGTGCTATGCTACTAGAAGATTTGTGTGTGAATTGTGTGTACGCTGCCTAACTAAATGCGTAAATTAGCATCGTTGCCGCATCAGCTGAGCCATAAAATCAGCACACAAAGGCATTTGCGGGCTTTCATGTGGGTCACAAAGTTGGGAACGGGTGTGAACGGAGTTATGGCGGTTCTCAGGGGGGGTTAAGGCGAAGGTGAAGGTAAAGGTGAAGTCAGGGGAAGTCAGGTGAAGCCAGGTAGGTGACGCGGGTCGGTAATTTTGCAGTAATTGAAACCATCAAAGCATGAGAGCGAGAGCGAGTTAGGGGACAGGGCAAGAGCGAAAGGCAATTACAGAGGCTACGATAATATTAATGCATGTGGAGGTGGTCACCATTGTGTTGGGGTCTCGGTCTTATCGCAAATGCGGCGAATATTATCTGCGATAATGAGAAAACTAATTGTGAGCTATGCAAATGTGGCAGCACCAGATGTACCTGTGTGTCTTACGTGTGTGAGTGTGTGTGTGTGTGTTGGCTTACCAACAGCGTTCAAGTGTGAAAGCAATTAGATTTGATAGTTTATCGGGCTTCATTTGAATAAACGGAAATTGCCGCCACAATAAGGCACCAAGGCAGGTCCTTTCCTGCAAAAGTACTAGAAAACTTTGAAAATATGACTTTAAGCCAATTTAGATAAGAAAACTTGAATGATATACTGTATCTTGAATGGAAATTCAAAAATATTATTGCTTATATATTTATTAAGAGATTTTTAAAGTGGAAAACATTGAAAAATGAACAAGATATTATGTATATTTAATTGAAATGTGAGAATAATATTGAAAATACATTAAATAAATAAAAAAAAAAGTTTTACTACAAAGATTAGACAGATACAAAATTATTTAAAAATTTTAATAAACTATTATGGTTTCCCTTAAGGTTTATCATCTGCCATGCAAATGTAATTGTAATGATTTTGAGTACAATTAGTATGGTACATAAAGTCCTCATACAGGACAGTACAATCCACATCATCATAGTGATAACGAGGCTCTTGCGCTGCCCACTTGGTAAAGAATGTGGTCAGGCCACTGGCCAAGGAGACATAGCTGCCCTCCATGTTCCGATCGTTGATGCCCAGCCAGTAGTGGGTTCCATTCTTAAGTATCGCCCCAAGGGTAGTGAATTCTTCTTGGTTTTGGATAGCGGCCAGGTAACCTCCCATTTCACGACACGCGCTCGCAGCAGAGAGCCAATCGAGCGTGGCATTATGTTCGATATAGAAGTATCTGGAACCAATCCGCTGAAACTTTGGCGGTACGATTCCCTTGTCACGGGACAAGGTCTCCAATATAGCCGCCAGCTGGCTCTCAATTTGTATCTGTCGCTGGTCCAGCCTGTCCAATTTCGCCAGGGTCTCATTGGTAGCGACACTGGCCAGAGGGTCCTGTTGAGCATCAAGGTTGGCCAGGAATGGTTGCAACACGGTAAGCAGGAATTTACTGCATTGCATTGGCGGCTCTTGTAACTCCGATTCGGTATTATCCCGAATCATTGCCCTGGAACTGTGCAGTTGATTCCAGGCGATAAAAAGGACGACTGCTAACTTGAACATTTTTAAACTGAGAAATTAAGAACTTTCCTGATCGAGTGCTTTAAGTTTACTGATGTGAGCTTGAGTTTTTGGTTTTAAATAAACCCTTTGAATTTTTGCTGTTTTGATTATTTTGTTTTTAACCGCAAAAGTGGATAAGACAAGTTTTTTTAATACCCGAAAATATTTCTCACTATGTCTTAGTGATTAAAACAAGAATTCCTAAGAATTGAGTCATTAGCGTAATCATTCCGTTAAGCAAGAAAGATATGTGGTTTCTTAGCCACAATTTCGAAAACCTTTAATATATTTATATAGTTTTTAAGCGACAATGATATTTATTCATATTTTTGGCGAAAAAACCTCTCTCCTCATCATAAGCACCCGAATTCCTTCGAAATAATTACCAATAAATCATTGATAATGTGACAAAAGTGTCCCAACCTGCTGTCAGTTGATGTCAAATCCACACCGATTCGTGCACACCTGTTATTCACCTGTAATTCTCGTACCTGTTCCGTAAATTGGAAGTCTGTGGATTTCCTGCGAATTAATTTTCATACTCAACACCTCTGCCGGCGCCTTGGGGCAGCGCAGCGGCATAGAGAGAGAGAGAGAGACAGAGAGAGGGGGAGGCAACAACAAAAACAAGAGCCAACAATTTGAATTTCAAATTGCAGAGAGTTTTGGGTGGGAGGGGGGTAGAAGAGACCAAAAGCGGGGTGGGAGGGGTACATCCATCCTTAAGTTTCAAGCGGAGCCAAATCAGCTGACACGAAAACTCAAATGCAGTTGCCCATGCAAATGCAGGGGGGGTTACACTGAGAAAAATCCCATAAATACGATAGAATAATTTAAAAATAAAAAAAATATTTTATGAGTTTTGACAAAGCAAATTTCTGAAAAAATGCTATCTAAAAATTAAAAAATACTCCTTCCAATAAACTAAAAACCACTCTGAAGGGTTTACAAATCTGTCTACATTTTAAATGCATTTTAAAACATTTTTAAAAATTGATAAAATAATGATTTAATGTTCAAATCCGATTTTAAAAAGAAAATATGCATTGTTCCCTTTTTATTTTAAAGTGAACTGGAAAGGATATGAGGAGGTTGTGCGAGAACGAGAAGCATAGAGAAGTCAGAGCGAGAGAGCGAACGCGGGAAAGATCGTCGTCGCCTGTGACAAGCCAATTAAGAGCTCAAGTTGCATCCTCCTCATCAGTGGCCGTCATTTTGGCAACACGGGAAACGTTCAGTTAGCTGTCGTTATAAGATGAGCTGGGAGGGAGAACTACTGCGCAAAATCTATGCCTCTAGACTTCCATCCGAGTTTGTGTTGCTAATTGCAGCGAAAAATGTTTAAGCCTAAAGCAGTAAGTATCATTGGGATACATTCGACTTTTTATTCAAGTATTTGTATATGTATAAATACAATGAACTAAAAATGATAGTTAAAATACTTATATAATATATAACTTATATTTAAAGTATATTTACTTAGCATTGTCTTAATTTTCTTGTATTTCAGGCATTACACTTAAATCTTTACTAATTTTTACAGTGTTCAGGCTTTAGGCAAAAAAAAAAACTACAACACTTCTAATAATAAAGAATACTCCGTTTTTTTGCAAATTACCTAATTTACACTTTTTAATTTGCATTTTATGTCCCGGTTATCTAAATCTGTAAAGCCCATAATTATTTTCCAGTTTTATAACTCAGTTTTCGCAGTTTTTATAGCACATTTTTGAAGACTGTAACTATTTTTTTAATATTATCTTATATTTCACACATGTACTTGAAATTTATTAGAATTAAATTGTTTATTAAGATTTCGTTAAATTTATTATATTACAGGTTGTTGTTTACATGAAGCCAACTACAGAATTTTCCAGCTTATCACTTCAGTCCCGATCAATCGGTTTTGGAAACATTTCCCTAGGAAATCCTTCTTTCTTTTACTTCTTTTGAATCTCCATCGAACTATAATTACTATGAAAACCACACTTTTGATTAGAGAAGGTTCATTTTTGTTGCAGCAGGAAAATCTTACCGTAACTTGGAATGCAACGCCAGAAGGAAGAGGATGCAAGGACCTTAATTACCGGTGAGCCAGGGCTGTGGTCTCGCTTGAGTTTTCCATTATCACATTTTGGGTGCTGGCACTTGCCCTTTCACTAAAACCATTTTATTTAACAGCAGCTGGAGGCGAAAAGTGGACATCGTTAAATAGCTTAATCTAATTGCGACTCTTGTTTTTTCACCTTTTGACAGCTCATTACATAATCTCAATCTCCTTTCCATCCCTCTCGAACATTCACCTGCACTTACATTTGTGTGGAAGTATCTGAAGCCATGTGTGTATGTTTGGGTGCGTAATTTGTAGTTCAATTACCTCGCTAATATGAGATGTCGATATTGCTTCTGCTTCTCTCACTACCTTCGACTCGTCCTGTGCTTCCAGCACACCCAACATCTCCAGCCGTCGACCCCGAATTACAGCTTGTAACTCGAATTCGTTAATTATTTTGACAGTCGGCCATGTTGACAGCCGCAGAAGTCAACAGGATGAGAGAAATGAGGAGGCTGTAAATCAAACGAACAGTAAATACTCTAACGGCAGGTAAAGAATAAATTGTAAAAAAAGATCTTGAGGAAAATATATAAAAATCTAAATAAAAAACGAATAAACTTATCGAACTAAATATATAAAATCCATTTATAATGCTTTTTTAATATTTGCAATGCAAACCCATTGAATTAGCTGACTTGACCCTTGTGAGGACATCAGAAGTAACGTCTTGTGAAGTCCTGTTGTGGCCACATGAAACTTGCATGAGTCCTGTCTGTCCCTTGTCCCCCCTTGCCTTCACTAAACTCTCCGGTCGTTCTCCTTGGCCATCTCGATATAACCGTAATTTGTGTGGCAGCCACAGCCACAGCCATTTTGGCCAACCACTGATTATGCCACATCCGAAATGGACATGTCAAATTAACCAGGACATATAAACAAAGACAGTTACACGTGGTTACATCTTCAATCATGTTCATCTTTAACTTCCTCTTAACCGAAACTTGTATTACTTTAAGGGAATCGGAAAGCAATATGTAAATTGATGCATAACTTTACAAATGTTCATGAAATTAAGAATTTAAAATGTGTAGAAGATTGTAAACCCATGTAAATTTTAAAGAATCTAACAGTTGTTCTTTAAGTAAAGGTTAGAGTTAACCAGAAATCGAAAAAACTAATACTGAGAATTAAAAATTATATAAGAAAAGAAAATAAATATAATATGAAAAACACTCAAAATTTCAATACAAGCTTTACTTTTATTCAACATTCTTACATCCTATTTACACAGATCTCGCGGGAATTGGGGGCTCCAGCAGCATCTGCCAGATCAGCCAGCCGAGGATGAGTCCGTAGCCCAGCCAACCTAGGAACAGTCGCCGCTGATGCCGCCACTAGATGATGGAGGCTGGATCTTTGACCGTATCAATAACGCCCTGCTGTTGTTGCTTGTGCTCATTATTATTATTATTGCTAACGAAATCCCGTCGCAGGGCATTCCAATTGGGATCCGGATGATCCTTGAGCAGACTCCAGTTGGGTGACGGGACATCCGGTGACAGCCAATTAAAATCGGCGACATCTGTGTAGTTATTCTGAGATTTGTTGAGACCCGAAAGCAGATAGTCCGCCTCCAGTTCGAGATAATCGTAGTTATACTCCCCGATCTCGATCGCCTTGCAATCCTCAATGATGGCGCGACAGGTGACGTGCAGGTAAATTCGAATGGACTGTGAGGAGTGCAATCTCAACTGCTGGCAAGCAATGGAGAGGGTGCACTGGTCCAGATTCTCGGCAAAGAAGGAACGCGAAATGGGACCGCAGAGCAGGGTGCAGTGGGAGGCGTGCGAAACCTGAACGGATCCCGGATGTCCCTGCAGTTCCACCAAACAGTGATCCACATTCGAAATGGTGATGTCCTGTCCATTGACTTGTGTGGAATTGAGGACTATATGCTCGTTCTTCCTGTTCTCCAGGGTCCAGCTAAAGTTTGAGCCTGGTTTCTCTGGCGCTTTGGTTGTTATGTTAGAGTCTACTTTATCCTTGGTTACTGGCGGCTTTTGCTTGATGGCAGCCGCTGTCTTTTTGCCACTAAAACCGAACTTCTTCTTGGGCATCAGACGCTGACGAGCCTCATCGTTGCTGGCTGTCAGCGTGTTCAAAATGTTCTGACAGGACTTGATCTTAAAGTCCGAGAGGAACAAGGTGGAGGCGGTGAGGTAGCGCTGCAGCTCCTGGATCTGCATGGTTATCGCCGCAAATCGCTGGGTCAAGTCCGCCGGAGCCGGCGGTGCATCGCCGCTGCTCAGCCCGTTCAGTCTCTGCTCAATGTCGAAGGCCTGCTGGGTAAAACTCTGGGCAAAGTAGTCCACGCCCTCGTTCTGCACCGTTTCCTTGGACCGCTGCTCCAGCTTCACATCCAAATAGTTCTGCCTGTCCTTGTTGCGCTTGTTGAGTCGTTCCAGCACATGATCCTTGCGATTTTCCCCGTCCTCCTCCATTTTTCTATGCGTTCAAATATCTGCGCGGAAGGGAAAACTTGTTAAAAATCAATTTTTCAGAGACAGATAAACTTATTTCTTTTCTGTGGGCTAAATGAATCACAGTTTCGTTGGCTACACTTGCGCAGCTGCAGGAAAATTCGCTGAAATCTTGGTATTGCTTGCGAGAAAATTATATCCGCTAATACTTCAAGCTTTAATGTGTATAAAACTCTTGTTTATGTTGAAAATATTAACCTTTTTGTGTAGTTTTTAATTTATTTACTCAAAATAAGAAAACAATTGTTTCGAACAGCTGGGAGTAGAGTGTGACCAGAGTTTCTGTTTATTACACGGAGTTCGTCCATAGCAACCGGTCACACTCAGGTAAACAAAACGTAAAGAAGCTACGTAAGTGAAGAAAACAACGTAATCATAAAATCTTTTAAATGTAAAGAGAAAAGTTAACTAAAAATATTAATTATTTCTATAAATTATAACATGTGAATTCAGAAAATTACGCAACAATAAAAATGATTTTTAAGCAAAAATAAATAAGTATGAGAAAGGGTATTCCAGTAAGAAATACGATTTTAAGTATTTTAAAATTTAAATACAATTAAATTTTTAGATTTTATTAAAAAATGCATTTTAATTCAAGATTTGTCCTTTTTATTTTAGCATTAAAAAGGAACACAAATTCATATTCGAAATTAATTTTTTGTTTTTAATCAAATCAAAAAATCCCAGAAACAAATAAACATTTTTTAAAACAAACATTTTTCCTGGTTTCTTTCACTCTTTTTTTTATTTTTATTTTTTTGTTATATTTTTGATCAAAACTACAGGCAAACAGTTTAAGAAGCGGGGTCATTTAGAGTTGGTGGCATGGTGTGTGTTTTGTGTATTGCTTAATTGCCTTACAATTATCAAGTTGAACATATTTACAATTGAATTTCGTTAGATACATAATGGTAATATGTATAGTTAGGTAAATATAATATATGTATAATTAAGTGTGTGCTTGATGTGTGTGTGTGTGTGTGTGCCCTAGTTTGCATGCAAAAATGTCCTAAAAAGCATTTGTACTTCTAACTTTCGTTACGTTTCCATTCATTTCAACACTTAAGTACTATGAAAAATCTTAAATACAACTTGATTTCTTTGTATTCTTTGTGTTTTTGGTTGATCTTAGTTACTTGGTATTCTGCTTAGGTTTCTGCTTAGCTTCCGCTTCCGTTTCTGTTTCTGTTTCCGTTTCCGTTTTGTTTTAAGGCACATGACACATTCCTGAATATGATGTGCGTTTTATATAGTAATAAGTAAGTAAGTAAGTAGGTAAATATAAGGTATAACACATTAAAACTATTGACTACACAATTTGTTTTACGATTCAGAAATTCACTCGCAAGTTTTGGGGAATTTGTGCTCCATTTTTCCGAGAAGGGAAGGAAAATTCTACAGATGCATATTGACCAGCAAATGACTAATTAAAAATCCAACCACGATTCTGAGGAACCATGGGACGAAACAAAGAAGATTGTACACCAGATAAAAAAGTAAATTTCTCGGAAATGTTATCGCGCATCATTTGTATATATATATATATATATGTAGATCGTGAGGATCTCCTCCTTATATAGATCATGAGAGCTCGCCAATCGGAGCATTCTGCAGCCACAGATCGTGTATGAAGTTGTAAAGGTTATCGCTGACGGCAACCTGGAAGACAGTTGATTTATACGTTAATTTAACTGCTAAATATTTGTATAATAAAGAAGTCACCTTGTATGGCGTCGGGTTGAGTGTGCGCTTATGATCATTCCTCAGCGTCTTCAACGAGATTTGCACCTTCTCGCGCACCTGTTCCAGAGTCGGCAGCTGCTGGCATATCTTGCCCGCCTTCCAGTAAACCTTGTACAACGACTCCACGTGCGAGGGTATCACATAGGCGCGCTTCGACTCTTGGAAAGGATGACGGCACAGCACCTTCTGTCCCACAGCTGGCGGAGGCTCTGAGACCTTTTGCAGCAGATCGATGAGGGCATGGCCATCGGCACTGTACAATCTATATGCATTCTTATTGCCCGGCATAGTCACTTTTTCCACATCCTGACTAAGCTTAATTCTCGGCTGCCCATTGATCTCCACCAACTTGTAGACACAGCCCAGAGCAGGCTGACGCTGGCAGGTTACTGCAAAAGTTAATTGTTAATCAATGAAATATTTTAAAATCTCTTCTTTTTTTTTACTTACCCAAGTGAGTGCCAATGCCAAAGCAATCAATCTTGTGTCCCTGCTCATTGAGACTCAGTATGGTGTCCTCGTTGATATCATTTGATGCCACAATGGTCAGCTTGTTGAACCATGGCACCTTGAAGCGTTCCGCCACCTTCTCGAAGGTTTCCCGAGCCAAGCAGGATAGATATGCCAGATCTCCCGAATCAATCCGGATGCCCAAGGCATGATAGCCCAAATCGTTGAGGGCCAAGGCCACGGCACTGAAATTGAGAAGACCGCTCCTAAAGAGAAGAAAGCGAGGGAAGATTGATTAGTAATCACACAGAGTATAAGCTTCATTAAGTGCTGCTTGTTTTGTTTCTTTTTTAAATTCAATTCAACAAAGAATATAACTCTCATTTTGCTATACAATCATCGGTTTTTTGCCACTAAGCTCAAAGCGGGAATTAATTAATCAAAATTATATATATTTTGAGGTGTGGAAAAGTGGAGCTAAGAAAAACGTGTCAAAAGAACCTCAGGTTGGTTCTTTTTTTTAAGAGTTTGCAAGTGCCACTAACGAAAAACAATCTGCCTGGGAATATTATCTCTCATATTCTCATTTTACAGAGAGCAGCACAAAATGTTAAAGTTCTTTCAGTTTTTTGTATTTTCAAGCCATGCAGTGTGCTCTCTCGGACGCGTTTCTATATAGTATATAACTATGTACAGTTTTTTAAAACTAAGAAAAAATCCAGAATTTGTTTTTAGTTTTTTAAAAACCTATAGGTTTTGGGGAAAAGAGAGGGATAAAGATTGAACAAAACAAAACAAAGAAAAAATGTTTAATAAAAATTAACAAAATAAACTTGTTTGTGGGAGGGACAAAGACAATAATAACAAGGTTAGGTTCTATGACAGCATTAGGGTGATACCAGTGCATGGTTCCTTTGAGTTTTATATATTTTTTCACTTTAAGTGCCTAAAATCAAGTTTAAAACTTTTAAAAAACAGATGCATACATTTTTCTCTAATATTTTTAAAGAGCTTTCTAATAATTGTAATATTTTTAAATAAATATTTTGGTCTGGCTCTAGATTTCTTCTTGAAAAATAGCTTGCCTGCGGGCGTTATGCATCTTTTTGGTATATTGTTATAGGTTATAAAGTTCTGCCTAGAGAAATATCTAACCTTAAACATTGATTACTTTATTACATTTTCTTTAAGTTTAAAGTTTTTTAAGAGTACTAATTTTTCATTAGCAAAAGTGTCTAAGCTTCATAGCATTTTATAAGCAATTCTTTTTTTTTTTAAGTCCTTTAACTCAAGGCAAGTTTTCATAATTTTAAGTAATAATTTAATTAACATTGCACTATGCTTGACTCTATAATTATTGGTATGCTCCTTGTTATGAGTGAGTTATAGGTTTGGTTTAACATTTATGCATGAAATTTTGTTTTTTTGCTGTTGTTTTTCAGTAATTGTTGCTTTCGAGTGGGGGACGGGTGGTGAGTATATTATGCCATATGATATAGTGTTTTGCTGTTTATTATATCATGTTGTTGGTTGATTGTTCGAATTGTTTTTGTAACTTGAAGACGTGTGTTTTACATACCTCTGCCAAAATAGTGCCGGAAGTCATTTGTTTACTATGTTAGGTTCGTAAATTCTTGTTTGTTTGTTTTTTTATCGATTCGATTTATGGGTTTTGATTCTGATTCGAGTTTTGATTAATGGTTTTTCATATTTTTCACACATTCACATTTAGGAAGAGAAAATAAAAAGCATAATAAACAAAATTGAGTTAGAAAAAAGTAAATGCTAAATGAATAAAATGTAAAATGACAATTTTAGTAATTTGCACAAGTGATACACAGAAAGAAACGTTTTGAAAACAAAATAGTAGAAAGCAATTTAAGAAAGCAGGAGAGGAGAGAAAAAGCAATAGAAATAAATTAAATAAATTGACTTCACCTGTTCGGGGTTGTCTTAGTCTTTTGCCGAAGGAATATTTCCCAATTATTGCCATGACTTTGAGTACCAATTTTATTTTAATTAAATTTCAAACACCAAAGCAGAGGACACATACATATACAGCTTAATTATACACATATATATGCATGTATATGATGGGTTATAATATTTGGAATTTAGTGGCTACAATTTTGATTATATATATGTATTGTTTTCGATGAAATAACATGCAGGGAAATCCATAAATATGTAGTTATAGCATTAGATATATAGAAATAATGGAAAACTTGATCGAAAGCCCAGAAATTAGCGTTAGAAAATATGTGAATGTTAGTTTATAATGAATGAACAAATGAACAAAATCGTTTCAAATCAAATTCAATACATTTGAATGGTTCCTATTTTTGGATTACTTTAAATTAAATTTATTTTCTGTATTCATTTATTCGCTTTTTGTTTTAACGATTTATCATTTACCTGAATGACTTCTCGACATATTTTGGTAGGTATGCCGTCCCATTGGACGTTGTTGTTGTTGTTGTTGTGGCTGTTGTTGTCTTTGCTGTTGTTGCAGTTGCTGATGCTGCTGTCGCTGTGTTGGCCTTAGTATCTTGTATCTTTGTATCTTTACTCTGAACAATAATACCATTCTGATGGCCATTGGTCTTGTGTCCATTTATTTTGCCATTACTCTGACCATTTTGATGGCCATTTGTCGATGGCTTTTGCTTTGGCGGACTGTTATCAGACTTGATATCATTGATAAGCTTGGGTTCTAAGCTGGCCTGTTCTGTTTCTCGGCTGTTGGATAATACTTTGGATTATTACTCAAACGAAAAAGAAACCAAACACAAAAGGGGATGGCATGAATTTGAACAAAACAACTTGGGAGAAATGTAGGGGAATTTATATCTCCAAGTTAAAGGGAGTTTAGTAGTTACTTCTTTTTGTTTTTGTTTGTTGGGGAATTTCTGGTGCACGTCTCGAGAGTCTCAAATACTTTTACAAAATATATTCAAAAAGAACGAGGGGGGAGGGAAACAAAAAACAACACAACACAAGAACGAAGGGATCAACCGAAACCGTAACTTCTGATAACTAAAAACCGTTCCGAGAGAATCTGCCTAGAAGCGAAATACCTCTTAACATCGTACGTATCGACAAGAGCCATAAATCCGTCAGGAAAGGCAATGGCATAGGACACCATTGCCGCCAGTTCACCCTCGCTCGACTCCTCTGTGGACACGTCCAGGACATGGGATAGCATCTGCCGATGCCGCACAGCGTGCTCCAACAGATCCTCCATGATGCCTGTTGAAGATTTTATTATTAAACTGGATTCTTTATTGTTTTTAAATGTATATTTTACTCACCTGTTTGCTTGTGCTTAATGAGACGTGTCTTAAGTTCGCCAATGCTGCTAAAACTAGTGATATAAGCATGGGCATGGGTGCCCTTTACGGGTATGTTGAAGAGCTTTCCAGCCAGAACATTGGAGGTGCCATCAAAACCACCTGGAAAGAAGAATTTAAATAAATGAATTAAATTTTATTACATTTAAATTACTTTTCTCATTATTATACTTACTTAAAGACCTAATCATTACTCTACATTATTTTGCAGACTTTCCTCACTCCAAAACCCATACAAATTGCAGCTGCGAACTAATTTAAAATGTTCTCAAGTTTTAAATATTACCTTAATGGTGTTACATCACCAAATAGCGCCATTAGTGACGGAAATTCCGGCTGAAACATTTCAATTTTTGCAGCCTTCCCCTTTCATTTCTTACACAAAAAAAAAAAAATAGAAAAGGAAGCCTTGACAGCGGAACCTTGACGCCAACTGAACGACAGCGTGAGTCACGCCGCGCACGCGAAGCCCTCCATCGATTTCGGCGGGGGAGTGATACTCCTATATAGAAGGATATATCCCAGGAACGCATTAAAAACTTCGAGCGTCGTTGGAGCTTGCCAAAAACAAGTTACGATGTGTGAGCGCCAATTGAAAGGCTCTGCAGGGATATACCTTTCCCTCGCTTGATTTTTGCTGGGTGCCTGGCACCGAATTTACTTTTCCCTATACATGGACACTCTCCAATATCCATCCAATATTTCCTATGTGGGCGGCGTTGCGTGTGCCACCCACTTTGAGAATTTTTACTGCCTTCGGGCGGCGCACATTTAGTTTAACACATAAACAAGAGTTCTTGAACTTCTACGGGGGGCGAACGAGAATGAGGAGAGAGCAGTGCGATGGAGGAGAAACGGAAGCCTTGGTGAAGGCGCAGAATTACTCATAGTTTTTTGGTGGAGCCTTGAAAAGAGGAGGAGCCGATGGAGAAATCGGAAATCACAGTCAGAGGCACCCAGGCAGGCAGGCAGGGTGGCTGAGCTCCTGACAGTGACACGTGCTTTGCATGCATGCACATCATAAAAAAGTCAGGCACAAAACAATATGAAAAGCACCTACAATACTTCCTTTTCCCTTCTTTTTTCTTTTTTTGTTGTATCCTCGAACGATCAAGCTGTGAAACAATAAGGTGGCTATTAGGGTTCTTAAATACCCCGCAATTATGTATTATGAGGGAGATTTGGGAAATTTAAAATAGTCTTGAACCTTTTAATTACGCTTATTAGGGCTTAAAATTATCATAATCAGGAAGCAGACACACAAGCAACAAGCCATTTCAGAGGTATCTAAAGATATACCTCAAATTAATTATATTTTAAGATTTATTTATATTTAAGAGAGACAACAAATTTATCTTGAAATACAGTCTTCATTAGGTATAGTCGAATATGTCGGTGCTGCATCGGTCTTTTATAGATATATTAATCTAAAAGGCAATATTCTTCAATATTTTAAAGTTTGTTAAGTGAAACTTGATGATATTTTCAATACCTTATTGAGGGATATATTTTTATTGATACATCATATCAGATTTTTAATAGCATAAAATACACCTTATTTAGTTAATAGATTTCGAACCTCTAGAGATATGATAATTTTAACTCTAAGATATGTTAACATGATCTTTCCACAACCCTTAATAAATCAAAATCCCCCACTAAACCTACGTTTTTATACGAAATCATAAAACCATAAACCCCTTTATTTTCACCCGTAAATCAAAAGTTTACTTTTTGACTGGATAAACTTCCACAGAGCTGGTGCCCCACTCCCCAATTATTTTTAATTGATAATGAGCTGTCTGCATGCAATTTGGCAATGCCGAAAAAAATGCTTATATCGCATACGTTTGACCTTACTTGTCACGGCTTTATATAGGACTCTCACTCCTCTTCCGCCGAGATTACAGAGTGTGGGTCGTGTGAAAGTTCACTTTTTTTTATTACCTGTGTAGGAATATTTCGATGCGGATAGACCGCCATCCGGTCCCTGGGCCCGACGCAATCCAAATTCCAATAGTTTGACATGTTTGCCAGCTACCATGCGATATCGGGCTGCATTCGTGGCCATTAAACTGGTACGGGGTTAAAGAGGAAGAGGAACTATTAGGCAATATCCTGATAAGAAAAAAAGAAGAAGAGCCTGCACATACCTGGCATAATTCACCAAGGTGAGAAGAGTCGTCTCCAGCAGCTGTACTATGATCAAAGGTCCCTCAATCTTAATGATGGGGACGCTAAAAATAAATTTATCATAAATTAATTAGACTTGGCAACAATGAGCAAAAGCTTAACCTTATCTTGACTGCTATTCTTTACTGACTGAGATATTCTTTACTATTTTAATGCATAAACAAATACATTGTCAAGTTAGCATTCGTTTTTATACCCTGTTTGTCTTTTATCACTTCAACAGCCTTAAAATAACTCAGTCAGAGTGCCTGACATATTTAAATAATTATTAAAAATACATTCATGTAATAAACATAATCATTTTGGGAGATAAAATGAGTTATGAGTGTGCTTATTACATCTTTAACTATTAATTGATGAATTATTATATAATTAACTATTTAATTTTAAATAGAAAAACATAAAGCTTTACTGCTATCGTTTAACACACCGTGGAAAAGCTACAGTGCCCTCATCAATGGCAAACAAGGTGACATCCCGCGCCGTCAGATTGCCAAGGTACTCAAAAAATTCGTTCTCAATGCCCTCAGGCAGTGTTTGCTTTAGGTATTCGATATCTGAAACAAGCCCAATCACATCGATTAGCTAATACAAGAAAAAAATGTATAGTTTAATATATAAAAAACTTACCGCTTTGAGAATAATGGAAGCTATCCAGGAATTTGAGGCACTCCTCGAGACCAGCGAAAATGGTAAATTCGCCGTGGAATGGATTGTTGCGAAAGAACAGATCAAATACCGCCGTGTCATCGGTCTTATCGGATTTCCAATAAGCATAGGCCATAGTTATCTGATACAAATCTGTAATACAAAAAAAAAACATGGATATATGAATATTTATTTATACCAAACATTATTGGGTTTGGCAGTACAGGTAAGCTTGCTTAACACAAACTTACTATAAGAACCGGGCTTTATGTGGGTTTAAAACGTTGAGTTTTGGTATGTGAAAGTTTTAGGAAATTTTGCAGTAAATTTATAATATTTAGGACTTCTTTTTACAAAATTATATACTAAACATTTGAAGAATCTATAAGAACTGTCTCGAGATTAATAGTTTGATTTGTTATAGACGAGGTTTTAAGATAAATAAATATTACATTTATATTAAAGTTATTAACTACATTCAATTTATGAAATAAGTTGTTATATATATTTTTTAATAATCCAATAATTTTAAAAATAAAGGTCTCTCAAATAAATAATTAATTATAATGAATAATAGGATTATATTTATTTAAATTAATAATTATATAATAATTTATAAGAAGGATCCCCTGTACAAAGTGGCAAAAAGTAGCAAAAACGACCCAGAATCGTGACAGATAAGATAACAGATAACCTGGAAAGTCCGCTGCTGATGGTGATGGGGGCAATTAACGCCACTAAACTGAAAGTGGCAGACAATCAACACACACCACACACAAAAAAATAATAATAATAAAACAACACAAAACCTGCAAATGAAATGCTAATTCTTATCTAAGTGCAAAGACCTAAAGATCGGGTATTTTATTTATTTGCGCTCGTGTCTGCAGTGACTAAAAATATTCAAGCATTATATATATATTTTTTTGTATATATAGAGAGGTATACAAGCCAAAATAGCATTGCATAGCGCGCCAAATTGTCTCTGTGAAAATGTCAGCCGGCTTTAGATTGGATTTGGAAAACGAAATTAAAGTTTTGTCTAAAAAAAATGCTTCAAAGAAAATTTAAATATTTTCAAAGGGGTTTTTATTAGATGTATTGGTTGTAGGATATTACCAAAAAATTATAAAGGAGAAGCTTAACAATTAAACTCTTCCATAAATATTGTATTGTTTCTTTAGAGACTACAATATTTTATTATACCATAATTATAGAGCTATCTTGAAGTCTTAACTTTAGTATTTCATTCTAAATAAAGTTTTATAAAGCTTTACAAATTAATGTATTTACTATCAATATAAATGTTTAAAAAATAATATAAAATACATAAACAAATGGCTTAATGATTTCTCCAAGTGCATCAACTCACCAGTTAGCAGTGGCTGGACCACTCCATTCTGATTCATCCGTCCGCGATCCATAAACTGGCCGCCCGCACTGCAGCTCAATTCACGGTCGTTCATTCTGTGGCCGATCTTGGGTAGTTATCGCTACTATATGGTGTCTATACTTTTCCGATGGTTTGCTATTTGACTTTTCAGTTCGTACGTTCGTTCACACGCGACGACGGGCAATAATATAAATGTGCCAAATAAACAAATTAATTAATTGTTTTGGCTTATGGGCTTGGCGTTTTTACTCGGGCGAAAGCCGTTGAACTTTTGCTTTTTTTATATCTGTAAATGGACAGAAAATTGTTTTGCAATTGACGCTGGAGAAGGAGGAGGAGGGGATTGTTGAATTTTTGTTTCAGCTCAAATGACGTAAGAATCGCGTTGCTGTTTGGCGAGCTCGTTTTTAAAATTGTTTAGCATTAGAATGCAATCGAGACAATTGTAAGTATTTAAATCGATTTGTATGGACTGCGAGATACCTCGGTAATTGGTTTCTTTTGTTTTGTATTTATCTAAGCTGAGCTATCATTAATTTTTAAACTTTTTGGGGGAAAGGTAAACAGATATCAGCTTTGTTTAATCATTTTTGGCATCGTTCTTGCATAAAATAATGTAATATCATTTTTACTAAAAAAATACCGTTTTATAAATTGAAAATTAAATATTTAAATAATTTTATTAATTAACATTCAGCTCATTTCTTATAATTTCAAGGTTGGGTTTAAATTTTACATTTTTACAATATTTTTATAAAATATTTTACACATCAAATTTGTATTAAAAGATTTTTACAAGTTTTATTTATAACATTTAACTGTTTATTATTTATTTATTAAATGGAAAGAAAAATTAAGAATATTTTCTATGTTTTCTAATTAAAATTTTCTGATCTAAAGTTTAATATTATTTCTAAAGTTATAATAACTTTGAATCATTTTTTAACAGTTTAACAGTTTTGCTGAAAGGTCATTTCAGAAATTATTTACCAAGTCACCCAAAGATATGAATTTTGCTTAGATAGTGCATGGAAAATATTGCCTGATAAGCATTACTTTTTAATATATTCCCAAGAAAACCTTATTTAGCGCAACTTGTGCACAAATTTCTTTTAGTTTATAAAATATAGGGTTTTTTTTTTGTATTTCTCAATAAACTAACAAAGAAAATAAAACGCAAAATAAACACGAAAACTCTTGAGTTGCTTATGAAACACTGCTAATTAGCATAAGGGCAATAAACACACTAGTTTATGTTGGGGCCTCCTCTCGCCCTCACTCTCTGTTATCAAATTAGACAAGACACGATTAAGGCGCCGGCTGGTTGACGATTGATAACGCGTTTAGTGTTAGTGTTTTTTTATTCAAATGATCACTTTTTTGCTCTGTGAACTTTTCCGCTCAGCTTTTGAAGTTGAAATGAATTCGAAATTCGCAAAAGCGACCGCGCTAACCGAAGAGAGCGAACACACACACGCGAGGAACAATGATAAAGATTGCGAGAGACAGTCGGAGAGCGCAAAGATGCATTTATTGTTGATTTTTGTTGTTGTGTTGCTATTGGCAGCCGATTGTTTGTTGTTTTTTTAGTAACATGCTGCGTGTGCACCAACACATGCGCAGCAGTTCGACTGGGTGGCAGCTCTGGCCGACAGACTCGACCCTGGCCAAGGTCAAATTCGCACTCCCCGAGGGTTGGGAAGGCTTTCCACACGCATCTTCCGGGCTTTTCCGCGGCTTGAGTGGGTGGGTATAGGCGAGTGGGCGAAAATGTAGCGGGGCGTGTCGCAAATTGACATGGTGGCAGAGGGGCGGACAACGCGTAAAGCCCGGCTTGCAACAGTCTGGTAGCACTCCGGGGGGAGGGGGAGTGGGGCGCGAGGGCAATGATAACGTATGGGGGCAGAAGTAGGGGCGTGGGCGGGAGAATTCTGTATGCACTTTCACTTTTTTCGCGCACACTTTAATTCATCATTCTTAATTGGACTCTCCTGGTGCCTATTCTTGAATGGCATTTATTTTCTCCAACTCGAACCGATACTCAATTGATCTTACTTTTATTTAAAGCATTGCACGTTTTTGATAACACTATTTTGTCTGATACGCGTTTATTGTTATCCGTTTTGTAGACTAAAAAAGTAAATTACTTTTTATTCATTGAGCGCACGCACGCTCTTCTTCTTATCGGCTACACAGCTGATAAGGCGGTGCTGCCAACTCGCGCAATTCTGTGTGGGCAGTGCTGAAGAGTTCCCTTTATTATTATTAAATTTAAATTTTATCTGTTGAGCAATTAAAACAATTTATTTTTAAAGCTACTGAAGCTTACCTTTGTCTTATCTTCTAACAATCAAAACATTAAGCTCTATTCCACGCTTGGCGAGTTATCCACTTCTGGCGGCCAGTCCAGATCAATGCCCACGACATCCAGGGCTTGTATGTCAATGGGCTGGCCAATGATTGAGGCAAACGAGGGCGTCGTCCTGCCAAATTCCCCGTGAACCAGCTCCTTAATGTACGTGCCCGCCTGCGTGACAATGTCGATGACAAGAGCTTGAGGATTCCCCCGATGTACCTTCGCCTTGACACTATAAATCGTTCGTGGACGCGTGTGCAGAGGACGACGATGCAGGACTCTGATGGGCGTCTTTTGCTGTATATCGAAGCTCTCGGGGATTTGTAGTTTCTGCAGGATGTCCACTGTAACTGGTTCGTTGAGAGCGCAAAGAGCACGATAAAATTTCTTCTTTTGCTCCTCGCCCGTCTTAATGTGAGTGAGTTCCTCTCGGGCCACTACTTGTAGGTTGAGTATGGACACCTTGCCGGACTTATCGACAGCTTGCTCCATTTTATAGGCCTGCTCGGTGGTTAGGAAACTTCTGATGGCATTCGGTATTTCCAGAACAAAGGGTCTGCCCTTGCCCAGGCACCGAACATCCACATCTTCCCTGCCGCTGGACATAAAGTTGATTTTCTCCAGTTTCTCCGCAAAGTGTGGTCCCACATTCCTGATGATGATCTCCTCGATGCTGTCCTCCATTAGCCGCTGACCGTTCAAGATCCACGGCGTGTGCGACAGTTCTCGGCTGAGCTTGCGATACCTGCCGGCCACACAGACCAAGGGACCCTGCAGATCGATGGATACAAGCTTGAGTGGCTCCTCGACGCTGGCACCTGGTATCTGGTAGTATTTCTCAAAGGTTTCCGCCTTAACTCTGGCCGGCTGATACTGCTTCTCGAGCAAGCCGCGGGAGATTTCGATGCGCTTCTGATGGGCAGCCTTGGCGGGAAAGGCCTCACGGTTCAGTCCCACCAGCTTCTCCACCTCTTCGGCCTCCAGGCTGTGCGTTACGTCTATGTTGATCATCAGCCCGTTGGCATCGTATTCCTTGGCCAGCTTTTCGCAAATTATGGGATGAAGGATCAGTTTAACAGCCTCCTTAATCGGCACATCCGGCGGATTGGTGCCGTCAATGGAGGCTCCAAACCTTTTTTGCAGCGCAAACCACATGGCCAACTGGCGCAGCTGTAGAACCATGGGCAAGCTAATGGCCAGCACGATTTTTTGGCAATCGTATTTGGCAAAGTCCGAGGCAAGAATTCCCTGGAGAAGCTCGCGCTGAAAGTCCTCCGAAAATAGTCCCAAACAGGTGGAACACGTGCTCAGGCGGGCTTTCTTAGTCGGTTGCTCTTCCGCGGATACGGTATCGCCCACATTTTCCTCATTTTCATTCACTTTTACATCCAACTGAGCGTTTTAAAAGGGTGAAGTTAACTTTTATAAGGCTGTCAATTTACTTCAAGTTCACTTTGCACTCACCCGGCTGAGAGTTTCCTTGATATCCTTGTACTCCGAGCCCCTGGCCTTCAAGTAGCGCAACTGGCAGATCTCGCACACGCCACAGGACCTTAAATAATCAACCAAATCCTGGTTTTTCATGGCTTCGTTTCGCACAAATCAAAAATTTTCGTAAACAAAACGTGGAAAGCGGTTCGCGCGATTGCCAACACTGCATCTGTCAGCTGTCAGCTCTCAACCGGCGTTGATCAACACAGGTCTTTGGGGAGCAGATAAAAACACAAAATAATTGTTTTCATTGCAAATTTTGAGCAATTTAAGGTTTGTTATTTACCAAATACCTCAAACATGGAATTGGTAGAGTATTTTATCGTTCTTAAACACAAAAAAGCTACGCGCGCAGCCATGGTTAACTGCTTGTGGCCGTTGTTTATTGTTACGTCACAGAGCGTAGAGTGGAAAAACTTGCACTGAAATTGCAGAATTTAATTTAATTAAATAATAACTTTTATTTGTTTTAGGCACAATGTCGCTGACTCCCTTTCTGCGTCTGCCCCTTACGGATCTGACCGGCTGCCTGATCAACCATCAAACCTACGACAAATGCGGCAAATTCGAGATGAAGATGATGGAGTGCTTCGAGGCCTATGGCTTGGAGCGTGGAAAGCGCGAGTGTGCCGACCTTATATCCGACTTCCAGGAGTGCGTTGGCATGCAGAAGCAACTGATGCGTTTCCACGTAGGTTTTCCCACACCATCCTATTGATTTCAAGCTTCATTTATCCATAAAATCCTTTTTCAGGCCATGCGAAACGAGCGCTATAAGCAGTGGCTCAAGGGAGAGCGCAAGGGCTCGGAGTTCTTTGCAGAGCCCCCTCGCGTGGACGCCTACTAGACGGGGAGACTTTTTCTCGAGTAATTGCATATTGTTTAGCCGCCAATTGTGTAAAAATAAAGAAAATTGAAAAACCCAATCAAGAAATCCATTTAATCAGCTGTTTTAGTGCAGATTGGCAGAGCTCGTTGGATCAGATTGGCATCACTGCCGGTGTGGAAATCAGTTGGCAGCTCTCGTGTTGTGTTTGTTGTGAGGCTGCTGAAAAAATTATAGTATTTAATTATTTCTGCTAAATAAATCACGAAAATGGGCACCAAACGACCCAACACAAGCGTGGTGCTTGCCCAGGAATCAAAGCGCAGCAAGAGCGACCTGGTGGCCTTCACAAATCGGGACAAAGCGCTCCTGGAGTCGGTAAGCGTGGTGGCAAGAAGAAGCATCAGGAAAATTTCCCCCAAGAAAATTGTTTATTTTTACTTTATCGGTAAATTCTAGGGCGTGAGAAGGACTTCCAATCTGCAGGCGCCTATTATGCAGCTAGAGGGACATGAGGGCGAGATTTTCACCACAGAATTCCATCCCGAAGGCGAGCTGCTGCTCTCCTCCGGCTTCGATAGGCAGATTTGTGAGTGAAATTTAAGCAAAAACAATATTAAATATTAAATTAATTTAAAATATAAATTTATTTCAGATATCTGGCAGGTGTACGATGACTGCGAGAACGTTATGGCCATGTCGGGACACAGTGGCGCCGTGATGGAGGCTCACTTTACGCCCGATGGCTCGCACATCTTCACCTGCTCCACGGACAAGACCCTGGCCATTTGGGACATTGTCACGGGGCAGCGTCAGAGGCGTTTCAAGGGTCACGTGAACTTTGTTAACAGCGTGCAGGGCTCGCGACGTGGCCAGCAGCTGCTCTGCTCGGGTAGCGATGATCGCACCATAAAAATATGGGATGCCAGGAAGAAGCATGCCGCCCACACCCTGGAATTACCGTTCCAAGTGACTTCTGTGTGCTTTGGCGATACCGCAGAGCAGGTCATAAGCGGTGGCATCGATAACGAAGTAAAGATTTGGGATATACGAAAGAGGGCGGTGCTGCATCATCTTCGTGGGCACTCGGACACCATTACCGGCATGTCGCTATCGCCCGAGGGTGATTTTGTTCTAACCAATGCCATGGACAATACGCTGCGAGTATGGGATGTCCGACCGTATGCACCGGGCGAAAGATGCGTCAAGGTCTTCCAGGGACATCAGCATAACTTTGAGAAGAATCTGTTGCGTTGCGCTTGGTCGCCGGGCAGCGACAAAATATCCTCGGGTTCCGCCGACCGTCATGTCTACATCTGGGATGTGAATACGCGAAGAATATTGTACAAGCTGCCCGGTCACAATGGCAGCGTCAACGATGTGGACTTTAGTCCGAAGGAGCCGCTCATACTCTCGGGCTCCAGCGATAAGACCTTGTATCTGGGCGAGATTGACGATTGACGACCGGAAGAGATGCCTGCTCTCCTGGACACGCCATTGGAGAACAAGAATTAAGAATTAAGTATAAAAATATAAAACAAAATAAACTATTTTACCGATTAATCTTAGTCGCTAAATAAATAAAGTTTACATACTTTTTATGCAAACTAAAACTAATTTAATCCACAGAACGTGGCACCTTTCCCTATATTTTATTTCCCAGAAGAAAAAACATGCTGATAACAACAATCGAAGGCATTACTTATGACTCAGAGCGTGAAATAAATAATTAGAGAAATAAATACATGAAAACTTGCATTTTTTGAGAGGCGTTATTATCACAAATAAGTTTTATTTTGGATTTATCAATGAGTTTTTAAATAAGTTATAATTCGCTGCCTGCGGTGGTGAATGATGCTTATCCTTTTATGCTTTATATTTTCTTCTCAGACGGGCAACGCACTTGACGAGGCCGAAACGCTCGTCTTGAAGAGCTGTCCAAAGAACTTGAGACCCGTTGCCCCGCCGGGAACCATGCCCAGGATCATAAAGAGCAGAGCTATGATCTGGGCCACCGCAAATAGGACCGTAAAGGCCGTGCTCTTGGCCACCAAGGCGCAGTACAGTGTCAACAGCAAACAGAAGCTGTAGGACAGCGAGGTCAGCAGCCGCTGCTTGGAGAACATTTGCCGCAGAAAGGCCCCAAAGCCGGAGAGGAAACAGAAGCTTAGGATGAAGAACAGGCTGCCCAGGGTGTAGAGCAGGGCGAACTTTCTCGCTTTCAGGATCAGGACGGGAATGTAAAATGTGGAAAGTGTCATGCACAGCCCGCCCATGCCCAGGCAGGCCACGAAGCCAACGATTCTCTGCAGGCGGGACTGTAAGTAGCAGAGATTCTCTGATTACTTGTAAACAATAGATTTTACATTTCAATATTACCAATTTGGGGCAACAGGAGTCCTGGGTGTCCTTCAGCCAGCTATTTTGAACCTCCGGCTCAGCGCTTTTGGAGAAAAATCCCAGACTGGGCACCTTTAGCTGAGGCAACTTGACATTGAAGCTCTTTTTCTGGTCACTCTGCAGCAGCAGATATTCGTCCAAGTCCGACTTTAGGCTACTCATCTTCCTACTTAATATACTTGTTTCATGTATATAATAAAATGCAAATATTATTTATGATTTCGTGTCAGATCCCGAAACAAAACAAAACAACAGTGTTACCAGATCGCCACAAGCGAACACACACTAAAAGTGACCGCAAAACAGTTCAAATGTGAAAGAGAAATAGCGCCCCATTGTTGGATAGGAACATGTTGATCAAAACGAAAATAAAGATTGCTTGATACATGTTGAGCAACACCAAAATAATGGCATTTTTCCGAGCAACATGTTGAGCAACACTCAATTGATGACGCCACGATCCCATGTCCCTTTTTACTCAATGACAAGATCACAAGTTTGCTACGAATTGGTCATGTTTTATTTTCTAAAATAATAAATTTATAAAAACTTAAAGTTGACATATTTTTCGTTTTCCAAAAGGTTAATTTAATGTGACAGCAGAAGCAGAAAACTGACTATTCAAACCCTTATATCCCTGAGAATTGCACTTTACAAATAAATATAAAATAATGCTTATAATGCTGAATAATAAACTAGAAATTACACAAATTAAAATATAAAACGTATATAGCTGGACTTCGTTAATTTTATCTTCTAGGATCTTAATATAGAGATCCTGTGTCTGGTTTAGCCTTGCCTCCATTGTTGGTATCCGCTTTTCCATCGCAGTCTGGGCCGTTTTAAGAACGTTTTCTACGGTACCAAAGGACCGTTTAAGGTCATCAATGCCCTCATGGAGTGGCATCAAATGGGTAATGATAAACTCCTGGCATTGCATATGAGTATCATCGGATTGGTCTCCAGTTGTGTATCCATATAAACATGCAACGATTATAGACAAAATGAATGCCTTGAACATCCTTCCTCCGCTTTTATAGAGCTATGTTGAGTGGCAGAGAGTAAAATATTGACTGATACATGTTGAGCATAAGATATTCCGGTTCGAGGTTGCATTCAATGCCGAAGTACGATCATCCCTGTTTGGAGAGCGTGGTCTCTCCATTTTCTAGGTATATTATAAGATAGAAAGCAAATAACTAGAAACGTAGAGCAAAACGTAAATAAAGAAACATGATATGAACATTTTTAGAAACTATTTAAACGTAAGGCGTAGGTAGAACAGAAATAAATTTAATTAAAAATTAACATCTTACAAGGCCAGGGGGAATATTTTATATTATATTATTGAAAACCTATTGTTTTCTAAAAGGATTTTCAGCGCAGCGAAGCAGGTAGAAAGTAGATCCAGAGAGAAAACATCATACAAGAGAGAGAAACATGTATATATATGATAAACTCCTTTTTTATAAATATTTTCAAAACGACATTTTTAAACAATTTACTTTTTTGTCTTGTATATTTCAAGACAGCATGGGATCCCAATATTTCAAATGAATTTTAACACTTCATAGTAAAACAAGCTGCTAAGAAATGGCGAATTTCTGTTGCTCGCTATTTTCAAATTTTAGCCGCAATTTTGCGTCTAGTCTAAAATAGGCTAAGCTGGCAGCACTGTTGCCTCTAAATAAGTAACGAAGAAATCGATTATCAGTACATCGATTATATGCGATCTTTTTAGAAAAAATCAAAAATTTACTAAATACAAATTAGTTTTTTAAAACTTTGCAATTTATTATTATTTTACAAACTACACAAGACAAATACACAAAATTACAATACAATTGCGCAAAAATACAAATAACTGAACATTTCAACATTTTAAACAAAATTAAATTAAAAGGTAATATTTTGTAAAATTGAATTGGGAATTAATATTTTCATTTAGAATTTAAACAAATAAATATTTCCAGTTGCAGTTTACCTCTAGAAATAAACAAAGATTTTGAAATGGCTTACGATACCTCGATTCTTGCAACGCCCAATCGATAATACACCAAACAAAATAGTCGATAGTATCGATGTTCCTATCGTATTTTTCCCACCTCTAGGTAGTTCGAAAAATTCAAAAATTCAAAAATCTCGACGAAGACGCTTGTGTGCGGAGCGGCGTTTGGTTATCCGCTGGTTTTTCGAGATAAAAAAAAACAAAAACAAAACACAATTATGTCTCGTTAAAATAAGTTATCCACAATATTGAGAATCAAGAAAGTTCAAGTGCTCTCAGAAGTGAGATTGTAAAAAGAAATAAATTATTTAAATAAGAAAAAAGTGGATGAAGAGAAACGGAAAACGGACGGACAAGTCGGTTGCGGAGCGGAAAAAAAAACAGCAGTAACAACAACAACAACAGAAACGGCGGCGGGCGATTAAACAAAACGCCGCCAAAACACACACAGTGAAAGAAATAAAAAAAATTATTGTTATTATTATCTGTGAAAAAAAAGAAGGCAAGTTCCCCCTCTTTCTCCCCCTCGCACCCAGGAAAGTGCGTCTGTGTGTGTGCAGCGATCTATCTCTGTGTGTGTGTGAGTGCGGGCGCGAGTGAGTTTGTGTGTGGAAATGCATTAATTACACCAATACCAAGGCAGATGCAGCAGCAATGGCAACAGCAACAACAACAAAATATAAAAATACACAAAATCAAATACAATAAATAAGAAAATACAAATACAAATACAAACAAAAACATAAAAACAAAAAAGGCAGCCAACAAGAATGATAAAAATATAATTTTTTTATTGTTTCCAATTGATTTTTGTGATGCTTTTCCTGCCGAATGAAATTCGCAAAGGGATTAGGCAACCAAAAAATCACAACAACATCAACTAAATTTTCCCATAAAACAAAATCAAAATCGGTTTAATTTTGGACTCGGTTATCGGTTTTTACAACGCTTCTTTCGAACCACAGAACTTTGAACGCGACGCGACGTGTCTCTTTCTGCTTGATTTTTAAAAGGTTTTCGAAAAATCCAAGCCAGCGAAAATGCGAATACAGTCCAAAACGGTTTAAAAAATAAATAAAAGAAAGCCAGCGAAGAAAGGATCCCCCACGATCATCGGGTCAGGAAAAGTCTCTTCTCTCAAATGGTGTGAGTATATTTTTTTTTACAATTTTCAACAAGAAAAACTCCAGAAAACTAGGGAAATTTCCAGAGGCAGGCAGGGAAACCACGGGAAAATTGGATTGATTTCTTGTGTTATTGAAAAAAGAAAGCTAATAGGAAATAGTATTCAGTTTGGGTTTAATATATTTTTATTTATTTATTTATTCTTTTGTTGTTAAAACTGGTCAACAAATAGTTAAGGTTTCTTAAATAAGATGCTTAACTTAGCAAAAATATTTGTTTAATTAATAATAAACGAACATGAAAATTCCTAAAGAAATAATATAAGAAAAAACTGTTACAAAATCCTTATTTGAAAATTATTTCCCAAAAATATTGGCATTTTTTAGTTTCATTAAATATTTTTGTAATTGTAACTAATTTCTATTAAAATCCCGAAACTCGAATAATTTATTTCTCCTTTTAAATTATCATGAAGATTTATTTCTACATAAAAAATATCAATGCAAATACTTGTAAAATACGAAACCCTATATCTACGTTGTTTTTTAGTAATCCAATACCTATGCAAATGGATCGATTTTCTTTTGGTTTTCCAGTTGGTCTTCCTCGAATTAGTACCAGCATTAACAGCAGCTTAGTCTTGTTTCTACTTTTATATGTACATATATAGAAATTTAAATTCAGGGAAAGATCGGCCATTATCAGTTCGGAGTAATTAGAAACGCAATAAAAAAATAACACATGTATTTTCCACATTTTCTTTGCAGCTCACAACGCAAATGGTAAGAAAGGAAAGCTGGTAAAAATCAACTAAACACACAAAAAAAAAATTATAATATAAACCATGAAAATTAGTGATAAAACAAAAAATGTTTAATAAGAAAAGTGTTTAAAAAAAGTGTCTAAAATTTGAAACGTAAAAATCATATAAAATTATACTTAAAATGCCAATAATAATTTGACAACTAAAAAAATGTTGCAAATAAAAATAAAACTAGGTTTTAAATATTGTAAAAGTCAAAGAAAAAATATGAAAATATTCAAAAACTAGTGTTGAATAAACTTTAAAAGAACTAAACTCAAAAAAGTGTTGACTAAAGTGGAAAAATGATTTTCTGGGATACAAATTTGTTTTAAATTCGATCAAAAAGCTTAATAGTTACATTCAGAATTATTTTAAAAAATAGTTGAGCTCAAATCTCCCAAAAAAATTATCATTTTGAAAATACAACGAAGAAATATCCATATTTTTCTGCAAACAGTGAAAATCAGTCAAAAATCTGGCTTAAAAATCGTGAAATTTTCACAAACAATTCTTCGTTTGCTGGGAAGAATTCTTCCATTTCTTCTTACTTGTCTTCTGCTGGCGATCGACAGCAATTGGCAGTACTGCGAGTACAAAGAAAAATGGCACAAAAAACCATGAAGAAGAAGAAGCAAACCCAAAAGCAGTGACGCCGACCGAGGCAGCGACGCCTCTGCCAACAGCGGGCAGCAATTAACTCGAAAGCAAAGAATTTCATCAGAAATTCAAAGCACACACAGATACACAGCCACACGCGCACATCCGCAGTCTGGTATACGAATACAACGAAACGGATGACGTGCAACGGGCTGAAAATAACGAACGACCGCGACGCTGACTGCGACTGAGGCAGCGAAGAGAGACGTTGGAAATTTGTAGCGAAAAATCCAGGCTGACAGCTCCCCCAACGTACGAAAAAGTAACATGGCGACTATATATAAACACTGAATATACATGGCTCCCCTGTCCGTGTGTGCATCTGTGTGTGTGAGCTCCACAAACTACAAAAACGAACAACGCAAAATAAACGGCAACGGCAGAGCGAAAGAGAACGCGACAACTTGCTGCATGAGTTTAAGCGGGACAACCGATGAGAGTGGTGGAGAGAAATTGTCGTGTCGCTTTGAAAAATCGATTCAGCTGCTGCGTGCGAGTGGGATAGAGCGATGCAGTAAAATTGCTTTTTTCTTACTTAACCCGTTTGGTGTGCGTGCGCATACATATGTATACTGTATCTGTGTGCGAGCTTGGGGAGAGAGAAAAACTACAAAGTTGGCGCGGCATGTGGTGGCATCCATCCATCTCCCCCTCTCTCTCTTTCTGGCTAATGCGGTCGAGCAGGGCTGCTTCTTCTTGCTGCCTATGTATGTATTCGTATTGGTGTGTGGTCACGTAGCTACAAAAACAAAAATACATACTAAATACATACGAAAACTGGTTTTCTTTTTTCTTGCTGCTGCTGCTGCTGCTGCTGGCAATATTCATGAATTCTAGTTAAAAACGCCTGACTTTAATGGGGTTTTTCGCCTCTAAATAGAAGAAAAACTAAAAAATGAATGCCTTTTAGGGCTTTTCAAGTTATTTGTGACATTTGATTTTCAAGAAGGAGAGCTCAGAAACAGAAAAACTCAAAGCACACGAAGAAATTTCATTTGCAGCGCAAAAATTGCAAAAAAATTAATGCTCAAAAAGTTAATCGCCTTTCGCCACGGCAGCGGGATAGATGGTGGAAATTGTGCAAATTTGGCCAGTGTCTCCCTCTCTTTTGTCCAATTCCAATTCCCAGCTTTTCAGCTATTCCCCACCAGTTCTACAAAGCGACTGAAAGCAGCACTGCGGCCCCAACAAAGCAGCTCTTCTGGCGCGAGCAGCGCCGCCGGCAGCGGGTGAAACTTTCGCGCGATCGGCTGGGGCCACAGACCCCATGCGTTAGAGCAGTTCCACCAGCCTGTGTATGGCACAGTACACAGCACACAGAGAGAAAATGTATGGGTAATTTCCTGCTGCGCCCCCAAAAAAAATAAAGAAAATACGTAGGAGATTTAGATACGACGAGGCTACAAAACTACACACGATTTATGGAAGAACGTGCAACAACAAAGCCAAAGCTGCTACTGCTACGGCCGCTGCTGCTAGCACCCCATACAAACTACATAACCATTTATAAATATACACACATCCGAGAGATACTCGTTTTCCATGTACCAGAGAAAAAAAAGTACCAGCTATAAATTCTTTATGTACACACTGTACATAACACACACACACACACACATACTCATACAACGCCCATGTACCATGTATTTTGTGCGCTGAAGCAGCAACAACAGCTGGCTATCTCGCTCTGACAACCACGTCAGACGGCTGGCTGGCTGGCTGGCTGGCAGCGGCAGTGCAAACGTCAATTATAAGCAAACACACACAGGGGGCAACGTTGCCGATTTTCAGCTGTGGCGCATGGGGGAGCGAGCGGGATGGGAGTTTGAGCTCAGCGCTGTTGCCTCATTTCAGCGGTTGTGAGTGCTTGTGTGCGTGTGTGTTGTTCTTGTAGTTTCCATGCTGCTTTAATGCATGGAATTTTAACATGCTGTACCTCCAGTCCAGTCCAGCAGTCCCCGTTCCCCCAACCCCTCTTTTTCCCTCTATCCACACATCTTCCAGGGGGTGGAAAGGCAGCGCGAGCAGCAGGCAGCGAGCAGTGGGCAGTGGCAGCGGGCAAGCTGAACGGCAGGGGGATTATAATAACGTGCTGTCGACGTCGCTGCTCGCATTTTCCACCTTCTCGCATTGTAGTTGTTGTTGTTGGCAGCGGGGAGGAAATGGCCCTATACAAGATAAAGTATCTTTGTATCTGTATCTGCAGCTTAAATTGGCGAGCCTGAAGATAGATCTCTCAATAAATTTAAATTGAAAAAAATTAAATCTAGTTGAATTAAATGAGAAAACATATTTTTAGTTGCTAAATTAAGGCAAATTGGCATAAGTGACAACAATAACACAAAAAATGGAGGCTGAAATCAAGCAAAAGTGTAAATAAAAGTGTTTAATCACAAAATGAAAAAATATAAATGTATCTTTTAATTGAAATTATTAAAAGAAAAGTCCCTTTATTCAAATAAAATATCTAAAACAGGTGTAAAATGTGTTAACAAGTGTAAAAGTGTCAGAAGAAGCCAACAAAAATCTTGGCTTTAAATTGGAAATATTAAAAAAATAAAATTAAAATGTAAAAAAAATCGAATTAAAATATATTCTTTTCCCTTTTCTTCTTCTACCCCAAAAATCTAGTGCAAAAAGTGAAGCAAATGAAGCAGAAGAAATCTGAAAAATATAGTTAAATAAAAGTATCTCAAAACAAAGCCAACTATCCACGATATCTAATAAATATATATATATTATATAATGTGCGTAATGTTCAATAAAAAGAAAAAGGAGGTCCTTCCCTCCTACAGGCGCTAAGTAAATAATACGCGTGGCATTCGATCGCGATCGCGCAATGCTAATCCTAAATCGATGTGGATTCTGTGCTGTGAGTGTTCCGTTGTCGAAACATGGTACGCGACAGTAGCCGTAACATTTGTTTTGGAAAATTAGCCGAAACTACGACGCCGCCGCACCTCCAACAGCAACATCTTCAACAACAACAACAACAGCAACAACAACAGTTCGTTGTGGATAGCAGCAGCAGCCACAACACTATTAATAATAATAATAACAACAACATTAATAATAACAATAATCAGAAATTAAAAAGGTGAGTTTCAAGAAGGATTTTGTTTGGAAAAAATTAGAAATTGTATCGTTCTTTTGTATCTTTTAAATATTTTATAGGTTTTCTCCTGGTATATAGGAATCTTTAGTATTTTATAGTATATTTTATATATTCCAAAGAAACAAGATCATATTTTAGTATTTACTATTTAAAACTATTAAAAATCGAGACAAGTTCACCTAAAAACTAGAATTTTCCCTGAAGCTTTGAAGTTTGTTTTTGTTTTCTGATCAAAGAATTTTCGAAACTTATTTTCTGAAAGGTTTTCCTTATAAAATTATTTTTTTGCTAAGTCAAAACTGCTTAAAAAATATCTAGAATTTATAAGCAAATACTTATGAACATAATGATGATTTTTAATTAAAATAAAATGTTATATTAATGGTTTAAAAATACATTTATAAACCAAATACAATATAAACAATACTTTTTGGAATTTACACACAAATTTTACACCTAAAAGTGACACTTTAAGCTGAAGTTTAGCTAAAAGACTTTTATAGTTAATTTTTCGAATACAAAAACATAATTTTTAGCGACAAATCGAATGAAATTTAGTTAATTTTCTTATTAAAAATCATTATTAGCTCGCAGCTAAGCCAATCCAATGGATGCTTGCGTGGGTGCTTGCCTAAAAATGCCTTGCTCATCAAGATTGCCCCTTTCAGAGTTTTAGTTTTGGAGCTACAATAAAAAAATAACTACAACAACCTCAGAGATGCGAAGACCTAGAGATTTTTTTGTATATATGTAAATGGTGCTAAGTATCTTTTAGATGCCAGCGTAGGCTACTTGTATCTACTGCTACTGCTGCCCACACGAGGCCGTGGTTCTTATCATCAAGCGTGCTTTTCCAGCCTGACTGACTGGCAGCAGCGACAATCCCTGAGATACAAAGCCTAATAGCTGCCTGAAAGATACAAAAAAAACAAAAAAAAAAAGAGAATGCGTAACTCTTTTACCTTGACTTGTCGTCGTGTCCCAAGTATCTTTTACCTGAGTGGATCCCACCTTTCTGCTTTTTAGCCTTTTGCTACGTGTACAAAACAGCAGCAGCCGCAGAAGCAGCAACAGCAGCAGCGAAGGCAAAGAATCAAGAGTCAAGAAATAGAGAATAGAAAATAAGGCAATAAGAATCAAGGGAAAGAGGCGGCGAGAGATAGTCGGACATGTGGCAATGGCTGCTGTGCCTCGAAGATACTCTCTTTTCTGCCTCGATTACCTCTGCTGCTACCTCTGCTGCCTCTTTCTACCATCTCCCTTTTTATTACGTAATATTTTTTCTTATAATTTCAGCGCCCCAAACACTTTGTTTTGTTCTTATGCCTGTTTTTTTGTGTGTATATATTTTTTTGGTTTGTGAGTAAAACAAGTTT
Source organism: Drosophila truncata (assembly GCA_008042515.1). NCBI lineage: Eukaryota > Metazoa > Arthropoda > Insecta > Diptera > Drosophilidae > Drosophila > Drosophila truncata. Next base: position 198,627 of record VNJQ01002932.1, on the reverse strand, counting down.
TGGGTCCCCTTCCTTCTTGTCTCTATTTTTTGTTTAATTTTTTGTGTTGTTTTTTTGTTGTTGTTGTAGTGCAAAAGTCAAATGTTTTAATTGCTTCATTAGGCACAGTCGTCACCAACGCCGAAATGCTTTTTCCAAAGCCGAGACTAGACCAACACATGTTGTGCTTACTGCTGCTGCTGCTGCTGCTTCTACTGCTGCTGCTGCTGGTGCATTAAACCCGCATCAATGTCAGACAACAGCAGCGGGCAAACCTCTCTAGCATTTAATAGTTTTTCTTTTTTTTTGCGGTAATTACCAACACAAATTGTTGAATCGACGCGGTTCAAAACCAGACGCGTTGTTGTTTTGTGTTGCCTCTGACATTGACAATGAACCGCGAAAAGCCAAGAAGTGAGGCAGCAGCACCAACACCAACCAGACCCCAAAAACCCGACAAACGGCCCGAAATAAATTATAGTTTCAGCTGCAAGCTTGAATTACGCACTTTTTTCTATGGTTTTTTGTTTTTTTCTTATAAACTCTTTTGAGTACTTTGCACTCTGGCTCACAAATGCGTTTTGTTTATTTTCTATCTAAAAAATCTCGTAACATTCGCAGCAATATAAAGAGAGAGGCAGCATTGTTTTTTTTTTGAACTTTTTCTAGGGCGTAGTTTTTTTTGATTTTTTCTATTTGCTTTTCTGTGGGTCTCTCACCTTGAGGTGCGTTTTACATGTTCAGGTGCAAATCTTTCAAGTTCTCTCAGTGAATTTTTATTTGTTGATGATGAGTTGTTAGAAGGGGGGCTTTTTTATGCTATTTTTATTAGTATTTGAAGGTTTTTTTAGCAGTTGAAATAAAAAAATAAAGGAATGCCCTAAAAAACTTTATTATAGAGAATATAAAAAATATTTGGCATTAATTTAGGCATTTTATTAAAATTTGTTTAAGAGGTTTTGAATTATTGCTTGAGTTGCTTATTAAATAAATAAATTCCCAATCAAAATAAATCCTAATAACTTCAAAATGAACTTCGAATAATGAACACCTAAAATGAATTTTAATTATTTGGGGTTCTTATTAGGATTTATATTTGGTGTTTATTTTTAAGATTAATTTTGGGAATTCATTTGAAGAATTCATATTTTAAATATTTTGTTATATATTTTAGAATTTTTATTTTCAAATTAGTTTTTATAGAATTCATTTTTCGAATTTATTTTGGTGTTCATTTATAATATTCATTTTTATTATTCATTCAATTAAACCCAATATATTTATCTTGGGAAATCCTTGATCCATCGATTAGCATTTGGAAATGATTTTAGCTTTAGTTTTAATAATGCCCCACATCTGGGCGGTGCTCTCGTTGGATGATTCCCCTGACCCCACGGAACACCCCGATGTCAACTTGGATCACTTTATTAAATTGAATTTCGTGTTTCGCTTTTTAACACGAGATGGCAAGCAAGGCAGCGAGGAACAACAATAATAATAATAATGATCTATATCACATTTTATACACACAACCTATGTAGATGTGTGTGTGCTTGTGTAGACAATTTTTTTTAGTGCTTTTGACTCTTTTCAATGTCATGTTACATTTATATATATATTTGTTGCTCTTGTTAATGCTGTTTTATTATTATTTTTTGTTCGTTTTTGTTTTTGTTGAACGAACAACAGGCACACGAGAATTCTGCGCTCGATTTTCATAGTTTTTGTGTTTGTTCTTTCTTGGCATTGAGGCGGCTCTCTGTATTTTCCGAGAGGTGAGCAAAGCCAAAAAAGTAGATTAGATAGAGGCAGAGCCAGCGAGCGTCCTACGAAACCTGTAATTGCCACAGATACATTTACTTTATTTTTTTTCTTCATTTGTTGTGTGTGTCTAGTCTATTTTTGAAAATCTTGTTAACAAACTTTGGGGCACAAATAAATAGTGATAAACCTGCTGAGGGTATTTTTTGGTTGTAGAATTGGAAGTTATCTTAGAAGTGTTACATTTTTGTATTGTTTTAGTATAGGGTTTTTTTTTGTAGGGTAAAAATACAATATCTAAAATCTCTTTACAAGTGGTTCCAAATGCAATTCATTAATTTTCTATTCCCAATAATTACCATACCATTTGTACTTTCGTACTTGATAATTATTCAAATGTTTAGTCATTGCTTGTGGCGTGTTTTTTTGTTATTTTTACGCTCTATCACCGTGGTGGGGGGTCGGGTGTTACTCGGGTTACTCATCCATTCATCTATGTGTGTCTATCGTATATAAATATCGTATATATACATATATCCCAACAACGGATGGCTGCCAGGAACAGAACCCGATCCAGAAACAAAAACAGAGCTCTATAACCATAACCACTCTCTCGCACACAGTTGTTTTGGCATTATTGTTATTATTCTTAGTATATATACTATTTACTGGTGTTGCTTATTTTTGTTTTTGTTCGCGATAAGGTCCGGTTGGGGTGTATAATTTATTTCACTGACTTTGTATTTTATCTGAAAATTGAAAATTGCTTATTATATTTATAATGAGGCACATGGCGGGCCATATTTTCCAGTGAATCATTTGGGGAGTATTTTTGTTTTTATTAAATTACAAAAGCTTTCAAATTTCAGTGTTTAAATATTTTAAAACTAATAAAAAATTAATAAATATTAAAAACCTGAAATATTATAGTTTTCACATTAAAATTACTTGGAATTATACAGCTAAAAAAATATATTTATATTGCTTCCAGTAAATGTTTTTTCATAGAATTTCTTTCAAATAAAATAAAAGATAAGGATCTTGAAATATTTCCTGTGTATATTATTTTGTTTCTAAATTTATTTCCTAGAAAATTGAATATTAACATTCTTTGAGTAAAAAAAATCTTTAAAATAAACCCAAAATATATTTATTAATATTATATATTTCTCTATATATTTTCAAGCTCTCAAAAACATTTATTTCACAGAAAATCATAGTTTCTAAAATCTTTTTAATAGGTATTAATTTTTTAAATCGTATCTTTATTAAAAAATATTTTATTTGAATGCCTAAACAGAATTTTATACCCCCTTTTCATATAGAATATCATTTAGTGTTTTTTTATATATATTTTCAGTACGTTCAGGAACGCTAAGCCATAGAAATAAAGGCAAAATCAAGGGGAGCGAGCGGGAACTGTGGATTTAATGGGGACTTTGGGTACTGCGGACTGGGAATGGGGGTCATATTATTGGCGGTTCAGGCGAGTTGTGCAATTATTTTTCATATGGCCAAACATATTCCGCGCTGCTCCGTGTTATAGCTATTGTTTTGCACTTTTTTTTATGCCTGGCAATGCACATTTCATTGTTGTATGTGTTGTTTTTTTTTTTTTTGTGCAGTGTCGTAATGCCAAAAAACAATAACAAAATGCCAAAAAAAAAGAGGAGGAAAAAAATACAAACGAAATAAATGCCATGCAATAGGAGGAGTATAGAGATATCACGGAGGAGGAGGAGGACGTCGTCGTGTCTGTCGACGATGCGATAACTCAGCTTTTGTATGGGAAATTAGAAAATTCCCAAATAATTTCACACATGAGCTGAGCCCTCTGAGCCCAACCCCTGCCCTGCCCTGCCCTGCTCTGAGCTGTGTGTGAGCTGTGAGCTCTCTGAGCTGTTGAAGATGTATCATCTCTGAGGTGGAGGGGAGTGGATGTATCTCTGAGGTAGGTGAAGTGCGGCAACGCTGCTCTCGTAGCACACGGTGACAAAAGGTGCTAAAGAACCGGACGGACAGACAGACAGACAGACACACAAAAGATTATCATCAAGGGGCAATTGTGTGAATGTGTTCGTCGTGAGCAGGCGAAGAAACCGAAGAAAGACAAAGAAGGGGCTCAGAGCAAGAAATCGATTATTATTCAAAAAAGAAAGAAAGAAAGAAAAAAAGCAGCTCAGAAGAATATGGTTATAATAATGCCAAGAATCGTTTGGAAATGGAAGAACCTAATACTCGAAGCAAGTGGAAAATCTTGGGATTTACAGAAAAGGGAATCAAAGTATCTGTGAGGTTGTTGTGGGTCTTCTTTTATTTATTTCAAAGTATAGGAAATGTAGGAATTTTCTTTTATATTTTATATAATTTATAAAGAAAGTAATCCACAAAAATAAATAGTTATTATATTAGCTTGAAGAATGTCTTAAAAGCTACCAAGAAGATTTTCAAATTGGTTATTTAACCAATAGGGAATATTTCTACAATATAAACAGAAAAAACAATAAAGAATGCAATAATTTATGCTTTTTATATATTTATTTTAATATATTATTAACAAAGAATTGCTCTAAAATTATTTAAACCTTTTTATTAGAAGAAATATGTTTTAAAAACTTATTTATAGAGTAATATTAATGCCCATATATTAATATTTCAGTTCTTTAAAGCTTAAACCATTTTTAAAAAATATTTATGGCCATATTTAATCTAAAATAAATAAAAAACTGATAGATATAAATAATTTTAATGCATTACAATGCTTTTAAATATTTAAAATTAAGTAATTAGTAGCAAATAAATACATTCATTCAAAAAGTTTAATAATTATGGCCTCAACTGCAAGATATAAAGAAATATATAAGCAATGAAGGCTTTTTGAATAATTAATAAATCATCAAACTTAATATTATCTTAAAATAATGCCTCTAAAATATTAAAAAAATAAACCAAGGCATCATTTGGGTTTATAGAGCATCTGAGGCTTAATAAATAATATAAAAGCATTGCTAGTAGCCAAAATAAGATTTCTAATATGTATTAAAAATGTTCTGGCTATAAAGGAGCTCATAAAGAAAGCAAAAAAGGATGACGATGCTTCTGAAATAGAGTTTTCTTTATATTTTTGTTATTCTGTTACCTGTTTCTTGGATTTTCTGTAGTTTCTTTGACCGTTTCAGTTTTTGTTTATTGATAACCAGTTGGGACTTTAGAACTGGACGTGAACGTGGACCTGGACTTGGGATTACGATTATGGTGATGATGATGATGATGACGATGATGATGGGGCTCGGGTGACGTTGTTAACCGGTTTTCCTTTTTTATATTTTCCACCGAAAGACCCATTATAAAAGGCCCGAGAGGAGATCAGGTGCATACATAATAATAATAACGCTCAGCGATGAGAAGAGGCCTGAAGCTGCAGCAAACTGAAAATTAAGCGACATTGTTGCAGCAATTTTCAACGTATGGCTTCAACTTGCAGATACAAAAAAAAAAACAAATTATTAAAACTATAAAAAAAAAATAATAAAAAGGAAGGCAGAACAGAACAGAAAAAGATACAGGCAACGGGCTGCAAAGATACAGATACACAGCATTCATACTAAAGAAACTATGGCTACAAAGCGACATCCACAAACACACACAAACACATTCAGGAGCGAAAAGCAAAGCGAAAAAAATTTGTGCTGAGCTGAGCGAGTGAAAAGCGGCAACGTTGCCTTCGACATCGCTTTTTCCTTTGCAATTTCGCATCTAACAGATACAATAATATACCAAAGCAGAGGCAGCGGCAGAGTCAGCAGCAGAGGCAGCGCTGGCGGCAGAGAGCCAGCTGTAGACGCTCGTCGTTGTGCTTGTTTTTCTTCTTTTTTTTTTTTATTTTATACACGCACACACGCACACATCTTGCCTTTTGGTTGTTTTCAATTAGAGTCGAAAAAAGAAACGTGAAAAAGAGAGAACGAAGAAAAAATACTAGCAAGTCGCTTGTGGTTGTTGTTGTATCTTGCAAATATACCGCACGTTGTGTAAACATCAGTCGCTGTTGGCGTTGAAGTCAGCGTCAGCGTCGCTGCCGCGATTAGGTACGAGTGTGTGTGTATGTGTTTGTGTGCAGCTTTTGTGGTCGCTGCTTTTGTAGGTTTTCTTCTTCTTCTTACTTGCCGTCGTCGTCGTCTTGTGCTTCTTCTTCTTTTACAGCAACTGCTTTATTTTTATGCTGGCATTTTTTTTTGCGGCACTTGAAATTTGCTCACTCACTCGCTCTGCTGTGGTTCGCTACCTGTCTCACTCGCTCTACCTCTGCCACAGCAAAGAGAAGCAGCGCTGCTCTCTTTGTCGTTTAATTGCAAATGAGTCATGCACACAGATACAACACCACACACGCAACTGCTCGAAACGCCACTCACACACACACACACACACATGTATAATTCAAAGTCCATGCTTGGTCAGCAAAAAAATAAAGGAAAAATAAAGAGAAAAGAAGAACAAAATAGAAAAAATACAGGAAAAAGAAGAAAGGAAGCTAAAAATTCTGGAAGCCGACTTTTTTTAGATACTCTTTTAGTTCATATACTAGCTTTGTGAAATACCAAAAATTTTTAGGTATTTTTCGGAAATAAAATTACGAAGAGTGACCATATTTCGAATTTTAAGTTTATATTTAAGTTTAATTGTAGATTATTATGGTAAAACTTCCTTTCTGTAAGGGCATTGGCAGCCCTGATAAAATAAATTAAGTATTTCTGAACCGCGTGTGCAGGAAGCAAGTGCTTAAAGTCCAGCCCCTCACTGAAAAATCCACTACAGATAAATAAATAAATAGACTCAGTCAACATCTTGAGATACATCTCATCCTGTATCTCTCCCCCATCTTTGGGGAGTTTCCGCCTTTGGGAACAAAAGATTTCGAACTCCCCTCCACATAAAAATCGCACCGCAGAGAGGGAACCTCGAGATCAAAGCATTTTGGGGCAATTGCCCAAATTTGCTATTTGTCAAGTCGAGAACTCTCGTCTTAAATTGGGAATTTACTTTGGTTTAAAAGGGAATTTATTTGGGGGATGAGAAATAAATTGGCAAAGTAAAAAGAAGTTGGTTTAACATTAAGCATTCAATTAATTAAGTGAAATAATTTATAAGGGAATTGTAAAGGGAACAAATATATTTTAAATATCTTTTAAAATCCTCTAAAAAGAACCTAAAAAATTGATTGGATTATAAATTTCCAATTTATTTACCAAAAACCAATCTCCCCGAATTTCGAATTGCATAAAACAAAACATTTTTTAAGCAAATATAACAGACAGTCTGCTGTTGGCAATTCCAATTTCGAATATTACATATTTAATGGGCGTGGTGCTTTCGTTTGCCTTTCTTTTTTTTTCCCCTGCTTTTTCCCATATATTTTGTATATTTTTCCCTTTACGCAATTTGCATGTTTCATTTCATTTCACTGTTCTCAATGGCTTTTCCTTTTTTTTGTTTTTTTTTTGTTTTCCAATTAGCAAAGCAATTAAAAATAATGATTAAAAATGTATTTTACATCAAAAGAGCGATTCTCCCGCAGACGACAAAACAGCTGACAAGTGAAAAAAAATGCAACAGAGAAAAGATTATTAAATTGTTACGTGAATTTTTGAATGGATCGTTATATAGTATAATTGTTATGTACTTAAAAAACACACACAACACTTATTTATTCGCACAATAAAATGAGATACATAAAGCGAGAATTGAATTAACCACAAGAACAACATCACGCATACGCCCCGTGCGCCAACGATGATGATGCTGATGATGATAAATAAACCGAAAACTCACCCACAATTCGGATTCTCTTTAGGTGGGTTTTTTCGTCATTGCAATTGCAATAATTGACAATAATTTCAGTAATTATTCCGTAAATTACTTTGATTTTTCCCCTCCCCCTATATTTACCCATCATATCGACTTTTATCTCAAAATGACAATGGCTGGCAGATTCTCCTCCCTTTCGGCCAACTTCCGCTGCGATATAAATCATTTGGCTAATTATTTATAGACAGCAACAGTACCTCGTGAGCTATAACAATAAAAACAAAAATAATAATAATATTAATAAAAATCCCGCAATTATCGAATTTATTTGTCGGTGTCGCCCATCCAAAAAAATTTCCCTCTATTTTATTGATTTCACAGTCGCATCACGTGCCCCCTAACAAGAGGCACTCCCCTTCTAGTTGCTTGAATAAATATATTATAAAATATAACAGAATACTATAAAAAATTCAAATAAAAGAGACTTTAGTTAAAGGAACTTTCTTATAAAGGTTTCTAGAATTAATCAACTCTTGTTAGAAAGTTCTTGGCAAATGTGTTCCAACTGTAGTTCTTCTAGCGCTCCCCTGCTAATTGTTTTTGATTAGTTTTGTGAGAGGGCGTTGGGCGACCCGCATGACTGACTTGGCTTGGTTCGGTTCGGTTCGGTTTGGTTCTTTGGCCAATGAGAGGGCCGTCTTTCATTGCATTTCAAGCGAATTGAGGCGGCGGCGGCGCGGAGGTCATTGCTCTTTCCCAGTTTTTCTTATGGCTCTCGGTTAGATAGATAACTCCATCTGCAGTCAAAAAAAAAAAACACAAAAAGAAAAAGAAAAAAAGCACACGTCACGCGACTGACACCCAGCACAACCTGCAAAATGCCAAAATATTTTGCACTTGTTAGGCAATCCGTGCCGGGCTTTTGAGAGTGGAAATGGAAATGGACTTGGCTATGGAGATTGCAACTGCCAGACGAGTCTTTACGCTTTGAATGGGCGTTTCAAAATTATTTTTGCTTGTTTATATCCCGTTTCTAGCTTTAAAGAAATTTATTTTGCTACATTTTTGAAGTGTTATTATATTAAGTATTTATTTAATGGGTTTAATCTTAAAGATTTTTACACAAGCTTTTAAAAAGGCCTTTAAATATATCCAGTAATTTAATTGTATCGATAACTTAATCGATATTTTATTATAAGTTGTTTTATAAGCTTTGAAAAAGCCTTTAAAAAGATGTATTATGTTCATTAAACTTAGGATCTTGGTTCATATATAAAATACATAATATTTATAATATAATATGAATATATAATATGAATCATAATAATATTTCTTCGATGTGAACTTTTTTGCTTTAACTTTTTTTGGGTAAATATCATTTATGGTATATTTTTTCGGAATTTCTTTTTCTAAATTCCCTTTATGCATAAATATTTACGCACTTCCTTTTCTAAAAGGAATTCCTTTGCTCTTCCCAGAGGTGTGTTCTTCAGCTTGACTTTGTTCTGCCTTTTTTGCTAAATATCTTTTATTTTCTTTGTTTTTTTGTAATTGTTTTTTGTCCTAAGACCAAAGTTCAATTGCATTTTCAGTGCGCTGGCAAAAGAACACACATGTGTGTCGTCTCATTGAGGCGGCTTTCGCTTTCATGCTCAGCCCTCTAAATATATATCCAGCCGCCAGTTTGTCGTTATATATATATTCAAGTACATATATATTTCTGTCTGTCTGGAGGCTAGAACAAAGAAGAAGCCAAGCTACTGGCAAAGATAATAATAATGTCCAGCGAAAGAAGAGATACACCAACAAAACCATATGAATATGAATGCAAAATTGAGACTCTGCGACTCTGCGGCTTCCTGCAGGGTGTAAACTTTGGCTTGCTGCGATGGATGACAAAGACAAAGCTCTTTCTTCTGCATTCTAGATTCTACATACAATATTCTGTTTTTTATTTTCTATTTTTCATTTTTGTTGTATTTTTATTTTTTGGACCTTGAGCTGAGCCTCTCCTGCCAGCCGCTGCCTTTGTTGTGCAAATTCTAAAAAAAGAGGCAACAACAATTCCGAACTTGTTCTCTGCCCAGGATGCAGTCAAAGAACCCTATTTTTTTCACCCTGCCCCTGATTATTATGCAGCGCCATATAACAAATAACTTTGACATTCAAAATATGCCCAGCGGAAATCCGCGCAGAGGGGAAATTATGAGCAGGAGAGAAAAATGTAGTGGTAAATGTATGGAGGGAAGAAGCGGGAAATGGGAACGAACAACCAGACAGCAGGCAGCTGTGCATTTATTCTTGAATGCAAATAGTATGCCAGCACAGGCGAAATACTTTTTTTCCCCTCTTTTGTTTTTTATTTTTATTTTTTGTTGTATTTTTCTGGAACTGAATTCAATGAATGAAACGGTTTGTTTGCTATGCCGCTTCTTATTCGCTCTCCCCCTAAAGATACATATAGAGAGACTTGCAACCCCTTTCCTGTACCTTTCCTGCACCATTTGATTTATGTTAAGTTATGCAGATCCCATTTCGTAGCATTAAATTTCACATTTGATTTTTTTTGTTAATTGCCGGCAACTACAGGCAGGCCCTGACCTGACTTTAGCTTCTCCTTGGAGTGCAACAGATGTGTATCTAGAATCTTAGATAGAAGAGTTGAAAATAGCGGAAAAACTGACCCCAAAAACTGCAGTCAAATGTCAGTTTTATCTGCGGTGGGTGAAATATGTAAGATCTATGCAAAAATATACACTAAAAAGTTTTTAGAAATGGTTGTAGAATTTTAAGATACTCTTTAAAAGCAAAATAAATATTTTTGATTATTTAAAAGATGGGTAGTAAATGTATTTAAAGATACTCTGTAAGAAACATGATTTTTGTGGTGCTTAGAAAGATTTTTTGTTCTATATTTATGATTATTATGATTATTATTTTGACTTCAGCTGAATAATTACATTTTTTAAGAGATATCTTGGAGTTTTTACCCTTAGAAGAATCGTTCCTACAACTTGGATGAATGTTTTAAAATAATAAATCAATATTTAATAGGTTATAATAATAATATAATAGTAATAATATAATAGTATTTTATATGAAATTATCTATATTTTTGTAGATATTATTAATAAAAGTTATTAAAAATAAATGTTTACCCTTATTAATATAGCTTTTTTCTAAACTAAATCTTTAAATTTAGTGATTCGATCCCTGAAACTTGAAATTCAATATTTTTTAAAAATAATATTAAAAAAACTGACTTCTAAAATCATAATAAATAAAACTTTACTTCCATTTATCCCCTTTTTTTTCTTACCAACTAAAGACCATCTGGCATCTGTATAATATACTGGCCAGATCTACCCCGATAGCTATAGGGACTAAGGGCATTCTATATAATGGCTTCTGCTAAACCCGTTACACGTCATTTCACTCAACTTCAAGCGACTGTGACGGGGACTGAGAACGACCGATTTAGACACCCGGAAATTGTCGTCTTCGCTTTAGCTTCACTCAGTCCCCCCCTCAGTTACCCCTCCTCTAACCAATATAGCCACTATATCTATGAATATATATACACCTATGTGTGCTGGTGATTTGTTTGCTTGCTTTTTTTTTGCATATTTTACGCCATGCACATTGAAATACAATTTTCATATTTGTATCTATTTTACGGCTGTCTAGACACCGAGAGCCGCAATAAACACCCACTGCTCTTTTTTTGCAACCTCAAACCTCTATTGGATCACCTCTCTATAACTCAAATTGCTAAAAATATATATATGTATTCGTGTATTCAAATTAATTCCTACGTAGATACAATCGTGAAATTGCTTTTAAATTGCCAGCTTTTTCGTGATTAATGTTCGACAAACCGTTCAAAATAAAAATTGTATAATTTGACAGATATTTGTCAAGATGATTGAATTTTTCTAAATTTATTTGTATGCCACTTGTCTGTCAGTCAGAGTTGAGTTAATTCCGCGCTGAATTCTGATGAGTTGTGATGTTTATCGGTTATCGAATGGATCAATAGGTGTGCCATATTTGGGGTTGTCAAAACGCTAAAGATGTGACGAAAGTATCGACGAGACCATATACGAGACTTTGTAATGGTTTATGGCGAAAACATTGGATTAATGGAGGATATAATTAATAAGCCGGGATTTGAGGTTGTTGTATAATTTCACAGGGTAATATTTAAGAAAAAACAATATAAAAAAATAAAAGAAAGTGAAGGTATTTAAATTTAGTAGTAATTATTTTTTCAGTTTTATTTATTGCGGAATACGTTGATGGAAATTTTTAGCCGTAAAGTCTCAGTAAAAATAATATTTAAATGTATTTTAAGTTTGTTTTGAAGAAAATATGTCATCGGCACAACTATTACTATAACTAACCATAAATATCTCACTATCAATATTAAATTAATAAATAATGAAAGAAATAATATCATTTAATTAAATCTCTAGCATTTAAATACATTCACATGCGCGTGCCTGGATATAAACTTACAATTTCAATTCATTAAAAGCATTTTAATTGCCATTATTATGATTTTTTCATTAATTAATGTTCATCCACAAAGTATTTTGCAAAGCAATAAACTCGTTTCGCCTTTTTCCTTGTCCGGGAAAATGTCGCAGATTTATGGTTATGAGACTGAGGCTGAGGCTGGGGCTTCTTTATGTACAATATTTGTAAATATATTTTATTTAAATTTTCGGCTTGCGGGATTTTTCCTTTTAATCCGAGTGGCAGTTAATCGTTGGGTATAATCAGCGAAAACCATAAAGCTGCCACAACACCAGGCACATCCATCAATGGCCAAAGATGCGGGCGACTGGCAGAAGTGTATCCATCAGATACGGGAAAACAAAGTACACAAGGAGAAACGTTTAAGGAAGTTAAGAAAATGAAAGAAGGATTTATTTTATATATTTAATTATTTAATTTAAAATATAAATATTGAAGAATAAAATGTGTCAATTAGAGAATTTCTAGATCCTTAAACCTAAACTTTCCTAGATTTTTCTGCTAGTTTTTAAAAGCAGCTGTGTATTGCCTTTAGATCTAAGATTTCCAAGTCGTCTGAATTCTCACACTCGCCCCAAGCTCCGGTTAAAGTTTCTCCTTCAAAATACCTACAAAAAATGTACAAAAAAAGAGGCAAAGAATTCACCCACACAGCCAGAAAAGAACGAAGAACACCCACTCCAGCAACAGCTTCAGCTTCAGCTACAGCTTCAGCTCTTGAAGTGCAGTGAAACTCGTTTGGATGTTGCACTAGTTGCAACTAGTTTTCATTATTATTATTGCTATTTGCTGTTGTAGCCGCGCGCAGCTGGCGTATCTTTGTATCTGTATCTCAGAGCTCTGAAGAATGAGCTCAGCTTCGAGTCTCTCTAGTCTAGAGTTTTGCAGTCTTTGGGTTCGTGAACTGTCAACGTTTTCTGCTTCGTCTTCTGCGATTTCTGTTGCTGCTGCTGGGGTTTTTTTTCCCAGCTTGAGATACTCAGCTCGGCTCTTTGGAGATCTTTTGCCCGTGTTTTCCTCGTTTTTCTTCTGCTCTTTAAGTGCAGCTGTCAGTCAGTCAAAGTGGCTGTGCAACTGCCTCTAAATGTCTCCACATTGTCGTCGTGGTTTGTGTGTGCTGCAAATGAGGTCGCTTAATTGTTTTTCAGCTCTCTCTCTCTCCCTCTCTCTCTCAGTCTGAGTCTCACCACGGCGTATACTTAATGTCTGGGCATATAACACATGATATATATCCCTATGTCCCTCATGGTTTATTAGTTCATCCTGTGCCTGCCTGCTTGTGTAACATGATATTTTTTTGCAAATGTGACCAACCTTGCCCTTTTTTTTCCTCTTTGCTTCTGCTTTCTTGCGGTTTGCCTTCGCTTGAAAGGCTTGCCCTTAACTCGTCGTGTTTATATAGTATTTGTGGGATATATATATATATATAGCCTCGTATCGCGTATCTTTACATAATATATGAACCGAGGAGACAATGCTTAGCCATTCAGAAGAAGCTAAAGCAGCAACAGCAGCAGCCGGCAGACAACACAGAATTCTAGGGAGGTTGAGCCCTAGGTCTCCTTCAAGTATTTTTGTCAAATGTTGCGTGAAGATAGCACAGGCCAGGCAAATCCTTTGCGGCTGCCATAATTCAAGAACTAAACAAAAAGGCTTTTGTTATTTGTGGATTTTCTTGTTCTTCTTTTTAGCCACAAAAGGCAACTTGAATAAAAGCTAATTGAATTCACCAGAATAATAATTTCCATGTGACAAGGACACCTTTAAAAGAATTGGAGTTAGCCCTGTGGAGAAGAGAGTCCTTGTTCTTAGACTTGACAAGGAGATTTAATAAATTTATAAAGATGATGGTTTATGTGCAAATTGTAAAGCCACAAAATAAACTGTATATGTTTAGAAATTGTTATCGATATTACATGGATAAAGCCAATATATAACCGATATTTTTAGTTTTTATATACAAAGATTCGATTCATTGCAATTATGTTTCATATATCAGGAGAATATAATCGGAAAAATTAGTAAAATAATTTAATATCGATGCGATTAATCGATTAATATTAATGCGATATTTTTCGATATTCAAAAGTTCGTTAAATTCAATATTTCGCAAACTTTACATATATTATATTTATAAGTATTTTTTTCTGGTTCATTAAAGTAATCTAACCTTTTCTTTCTGTTTTTTCTTGCAGGTATGTGTCGTAATGCAACCAAAAATAATATACATGAATTATTACAATTGGTAAATATGAGAAAACAGATTTTATATGTGTGTACGTACTTATTGTGGGTATATTTTTGTGTGTGCACCAGTTTTTCATGGGCCAAATGAATTTTTCAATAATTTCCTTGCTCGTTTCGTGAGTTCTAACTCTCCTTGCCTCCCCTAAGCTCCTCAAAGCCAAAACGCATTTGTTGATTCACAAAAAAGAAAAATAGAAGAAAAAAAAATTGCCAAAATGCAGTCAAGGAGGGAAATATGCTTTTCAAATTTTGTTTATGACTTGGTTTTAATATTTATTCTTTTTTTTTTCGTTTTTGTTTGAATACTTTTGGCTCGCATTTTTATGATCGATGCCAAAAAGGGATTTTAAAGCATTTTTTTCTTCTTTATTTCTTTTGAACAGAGACATTAATGTGTGGCATGTTTTGTGGTCTTAAATGGGATTATAAATAGCTTATGTATATCTTGAAACTAACTAATTGAAAAAGCAAGTTTTGAGGGCTTGAAAAATTCATATTTACAGAAAAAGCTGAAGAAATTAGTATAGAATTATGGAATATACAAGTTTTCTTTAAAATCACCTGATATTTGCGGCTACTTTTCGTTTATTTTTCCTATTCTATTTTCCAGCTAAGCATTTTAGCTTTTGTCTTAGGTCCGAAAACGTTCGAACGTTGTGCAGATAGTGTATCTGTAGCATTTATGTGTTTATTTTGGCTAATACCGCAGGCTATAGATAAGATCTTTTGGTTGATTTTGGCCTGATCGAGAGGTTCCTTTACAAATATACAAAAATATAGAAGCGAAATGGTTCAATTATTCAAATACTCATTAACCCAAATTTGTAGGAGGTATGGTATTCTGTACCCTCCCCGATATATTCTGGGCTTTTCCAAATCAAACCAAAATATTTGCTCCATGCCGTGCCATGTGCGCATCTAAAATGCTTTTATTGATTCACTGGGCTTTGTCTATATAAATCAGGGTTCCATATACATATACACACATGTGAGTTTGAGTATTATATGGATTTTCTTTTGGCGGCATTGGTGTTTGTGATTATACGCCGTATATGCATTAATTTCCATACGATACAATGAATCCTATTCCAGTATTACTTTTTTTTTCGTTTTTGTTTTTGTTTTGATATTTTAGCGATTTTTCTTTGACGTCAATTGCTGAATGGATTTTGAGGCTGTATAATTCGTTTGTTATGGGTTTTCGCTTGGGTTTATTGATTGGCAAGAGAGAGAGAGAGAGAGGGGACAAGGAATGCATTGTTGATGCCATAAAATGAGTTATATTCTAGAGAGGTATTTAAGCCATAAAAAGGAAAAATGTCTTAATATTAGGGTTTCTTTTGGTTTATTCAGATGTTAAATAATTTGTAATTTTCAAGTCATATTTCTGATAGGAAAATATTAAACATTTTCACATGAATGGTAAAACTAGAAATCTTTTATAAATATTTGTAAAAAATATATATTTTTAAATGAATTCTTTAGGTAATTCTATTTTAAATTTCTTTATATAAAATTCCATTTTATTCTCCTCTAGAAATTCATTCATTCAAGAAGTATCCAGTATTCCAGTATTCCCAGCGACTTGACCTTCCCCATAATATTTTCTTAACTCACTCTTAATCATAATTCGCACCATGCCACCACACATATGGCTAAAATCGAAAAAATATCGCATGTGCTATGAGTTTTATCAACACTTTTGATACTATATATTAGGCCCGTTCCCTTCTACATATTTTCTAGGCCTTTTTAGCTGTTATCTCTCTCACCCTGGCTGCCATTGTTCCTGTCTAATTGCTGAGTTAACTTATCTCTACTTGGCCCGTACGTTGGCTCATAACTCGTAAATTGTCTGCCCACAGTGAACAAAATACAATGTGGTGTGCTATGTGTGCCATTCTGATAAAGAAACAAAATCTAGCCCCGATAAGCAGAGTTCTTTGATAGCAGGCAGGACCAGTAATATGACTAAGTGATACGTTTCACTGTGTGATAAATAATATTATTTCTCTCCTTCTCTAGGCACTTTTTTTTTGGGATTTTTTATTATTGTTATTGTTGTGTATTTAATTCACCACAGGTGTTGAGTGGGCCGAATGTGAGCCGATTGTCGTTGAGAGCTTAAGTTTATCTTATCTCTGCCAGGGGACCACAACAAAAGCATTCCAAATTGAACCATTTTTCCACTTTTGCTATCTGGAAACTACTTACTTACTCCCACTACTGGAAACATGTGCACATTTTGATAGATTACGACATTAAATGCGTTCGTTTTTTTTTGTTTTTTTTTGTGGTAAGTTATATAAAAAATACAGGGCAGACAGTGCGTTTCAAAAGATAGAATTCAGTTTAGAAAATTATATTAAATAACAAAAAATTATAGAAGTATTTGTTAAACAATGTTCCACCATATTCTAAATAAAGCCAGTAATTTTTCTAAGAGGATTCTTCTTCCGGATTAAACTTGAATGTATCGAAAATGGAATTTAGCGACAAGAAATTGGAAATTTATAACAAATTCAGACTGCATTTTAAAAAGAATTTCTCTAGATATAGAAAATATATTGTGAAAATATATAATGTCTTGTCCCTTCTCCAATTGACTTAAATGACTGAAACGTACTTTATACTCAAGCTCGTAAAAGCCTACGTGTATATTTTAGGTCTGCATATACATTATAGTTGATGAATAAATGCGTTTCCCCTGCGGCGATTAGATAAGGCAAATGGCTGATAAGGCAAATTGGACATGTGAGTAACGTTGCCTCATACAAAAGTCCAGCAAAAAATATCATGGGGGAATAGGGGAAAGCACTGCGGAATGTTTGCAAAGGCAAATATTTGAATGCTGCGCAATGCTGGTAGAAAGGAAAAAAATTCTTAAAAAAAAAAATAAAACTGAAAACCCCTTTAAGGAATATAATTATATCACGACAACTCGTTAACTTTGTCTCGCAAATTCTTTAGTTTATTGGCTGTTGTGTTTAGTGATTGATAAGCGATGGAGGAAACTTTGTCAAGGTTGTGCGGTGACCTTCAAGCGGGGACTGATTAGTACAAAAATTTAAACAATTCAAGCAAATGCAGATATTTTTGAGAATATATAGAAAAATATAAATAAAACAAAAGGCAAGGAAATTAATGGATATTTTAATTGTCTTAATGTTTAGTTAGTGCTTCTTTTTCAATTAATTAATTGTATAAACCTTTCCATTTTGGATTTGGATTCGAGCTAAAGTATCTTTTAGTTCCAAGTGAAAGCAAACTTAACCCCTGAGATACTCTTTGGTTATATTCCAGTGATTGTCTCAATTAATCTTTTTAGCTTTCGGGGATTTTTGTGCTTCTCTGCTTCTTTGTTTGTTCATTATAAAATATATTTTGTTGTCCATTCTATTTCGGGTTCTGTCTTAGTTTTTATTTTTTGTTTACTTGCCTCTTTTTTTTTTGGGTTCTAAGTCGTGCCTAGCACCGAATTTTGTATTGTTAATTTAGCTGCCCAGCGAAATTATAAATGTAAATAAATAATTTCACATTAAATATGGTAAATAAATCAACTTTAGAGCTTTAATTAGTTTTAAAGGGAAATATAATGCAAAGACTTGAAGAGCTGAAAGATAGAATTTTCCTTTTTTTGCGCCTTTCCTTTTCTAGACTTTGGCTGATTTTGCTCATAAAAGGCTCAATCAGCATGGCAAACAGGCCATATATATACAAATCATAATGGCCATATAAATATATATATATATATATAAACTATTTAAGCCTCAGTCTCTCTGTGTTGGCGCTGAACAAACACATGACAAAGCAAATGCTGAACGCTTTTGAGCCCAGTTCTTTGGTTATGCTAACCATACAAAGCCGTGCATATATATATTCTTATTTATATATATATATATTTCTACAGATTTATATATATATATTTGTATATATATATATATTTGGAGGAGCCACAAAAGACCAAGGCAAACACACAAGCGGAAAGAATGACAGAAGAACAGACAGAGGAAATCTCCATATAAACAGCAGACCCCCACAGTATATGCCATATATATACATACATATATAATATATCCCCAGCCAGCTCTCTGCCTACAATAACAACAATAACAAATGTACCTGTTGTGCGTTGAGAAAAAGCAAAAGAAACAACACAGACAGACAGAAGAAAAAAAAGAAATATAAAGATACGACGAAGCAGCAAGCTAAAATGTTATTCAAGTTACCTTTGAGTCTCGAAACCGGTTGGCGGCTCACTCGTAGCACGTAGGTGCTGCCAACTCACTGTGCGATGAACGAGAAAAATAAAAGAAAAAATCATAATACTTAAAAACAAAAAAATAAATAAATGAAATAAGACAAAATGCGTTCATTCGTCTGGCTGGCCGAGATGCGATGGGGCTTATGTTAAACGAAAAAAAAAGTATATTAGACGTGCGCAAAAATTAGAATACAAAATTGTATGCTTAGAAGATATTTAGGGGGAAGTAATAAAGCTTTAAAGGTTTTAAATGTAAAATAGAAATTTTTTTTAGGATTTAATTCAATACAAAGTGAGATAGAAATGAGTTTTGTTTACTTATAATAAAAACACATAAGTAATTACTTTAAGAAATAGAAAGAAAATATATTAGACATTGTTTATTACACATTTATATATATATATCCTTTAAAACAGCTTTTTAAATGATAAAGTTTGAAGAATATAATATATTTTATGACATCCTTAAATGAAATGTTTATTAAATTGTTTCTTATATTCTAACATGTAAATTAAAAATTAAAAAATCAGTCATTAACATAATTTCAAATAGCTGACCATCTTAATTACTCAAAATGTAAGAAGAAAATACAAATTAATAAGTAAATATATCTTAATCTTGAAAAAGAAAAAAACTTAATAAGTAAATAATCTTAATATTAGGATAAAAATACAATTTAATCGCTATAAAATATATTACTTATTTATTTGATAAATTAAATCCAGAAACAACCCCTCGTTTTTTATTTAAATTAAAAAAACCCAGCTTCTATATCACCCTTAACATAGAAAACACTTTAATCTTAGCCGATTCAACATTAATGTTTATAGTTTTCATTGACCTAAGTAGCTATTTTCCCATGATCTTCCTCATTAGAAGATGCACATTGGAAAAAACTCGATTTTTTGAGATGCACAACCCCATATAACAAAAAACAAAAATTTACATTTAAACTCGATTTCTGGTTCTCCACTTAAACTATAAACACTTTAGTCTTTGGTCTCCGGAAAAGGGGTATCAACTGAGTTATGTTTTTGTTTTCGCCTTGCCAGAGCAAAGCGTAGCTCTTCTCGTCTGGCGATGTAAACCAGTTTAAAGCTTAAGTGGCGACATTTTATGTTGTTTGTGTTTCTCAGGCACAAAACCACACACACACGTACGCATATGAGCCATAAGTCATTAAAGTGTGTTTTTCATGATCTTCTGGCTTAAGGAATTGTTTTCGGCATAGACTCTTTCGATAGTTATTATTGTTTACTGAAGCAGAGAGGAGGTACCGCTCATGAGCTGCGTCTCAAAAATCGCGTAACCTTGAAATTGTTTATGATTTTTGGGCCACTCGGAAAAAAAGAGAAGAGAAGCAAAGAGATTCCCCTGGTCTGGGGTCTACATTTCCTTATCCCTGCAGACGACTTATCTTGATGGGCTCTCTTGGTTTTATTTTTATTTTTTAATTTTTTGTGCCAAGGCTTTTCTACCTACCTTTCAAGTGGCTTCTGCATAATTTATGCCTTTTTTCTTCCTGCCTGATCCACTTAGTTGCTGATCATTGAGAGGATGTTGCTGCTGGGGCGACCCTTTTATGGCAGATAGCCACTTGAAATGAGCCAAAAACACTTAAGAATTCCCTTCTTTTCAACAAAAATTAATTGTCTGGCTATGAGTTTAATTTGTTCTGCAATAAAATTTCAAGTTTAAATGCCATATTGCTTTAAATTTATTTATTTCTAGGGGTTTATTAATGATTGTAGATTTTTTAAGGGGGAAAGTGAACATTTTCTTGTACTTTTATATCTATAAAATTATTTTATTAAGTTTTAGGTAGGGATCTCTTCTAGGAGTTTATATTGAAATATTTTCTAAAGCAACTTATAATTAAAATTGTTGTTTAATTAATTTCCTCTTCTTCTATATCTTCATTTTCAACTCATAAAAATGTACCCTTCACATATTTTTCCTTAATCAAACTTAATTGCTCAACAGAGGGAAAAGAGAGACAAAAATAAGGATGTTTTTCTGTGGCATTTCTCTGGGAGATGCGCTCCACTGCACTGGGAATGGTATTCATGATATTCCACTGGCATTTGCATAACCGGATCTCTCGTAGACACACGAGATCCAAGATCCAAGATCCAGAAACAGAAACAGAAACATAAATAGAGTCAGACGGGACTGGAGTGGAGTGGGTTGCCATTAAGCATTGTCCCACTCTTTGGACAGATTTCGGATCGCGTGTTCTTGGACTGTCATTTCTTGAGCTGGCCACCTGCTGCACTGATTGCATTTTCAAGGAGTTGGAACCGGTTACTACTCTCCAACCTCCTCCGAGTGGCCACAAACTGGTGACTTATTCAATTTATTTATTCTCTGTCTCTCTCTCTCTTTTGAAAAAAAAAGAGGAAAAATTAAGCAAAAGGTTGCCTGGATTGGAGTTGAGTGTGTGGTGTCAGTTGTATGTGTTTCCTTCATTCATTTCATTTCGCTTCTCACATAAATCTTTGCCGGCCAAATCATTTGCCAATTCCTGTCTTGACCAACTGTTTTACAGCAGGTTTCCCCTCTGTATTCCTCTCCTCTAACCCAATGATGGATGCTGAGGTGGCCGCTGATGAGGTCATTTGGTTCGTTGGCAGGACCTCGTTGCATGGCTGGAAATTGATGGTTCAATTTTAGGTTGAGTGGAGTAAGTGTTTCTCTGTCGAAAACATTCATTTTTCTTGGGTTTTATTTAAAGAGTTCAGTTTGGATGGGTTTTTCGTAAGATATATGCTCTAGTTAATTTTTTTTTTATGTTATCATGGTAAAAATATATAAATAATATAGTTTTTTATTATTCCTACAAATATTGATTGACAATAATACAAGATAATAATGAAGGATTTATAAATAACACACTTGCAGTTGGACTTTCTTACAATTTTTAAAATATTTTAAAAAAATGCAACAATACTTAATATTTCACTTAAAACTAAACAACAGCAGAATATTTTACTAAGAAATATCAAGAACATTGTATACTTTGTAGTAAAATATCAATAACATTAAATATTTCGCTATAAAATATTTTGCTACAGAATTTCAACATAATATTTTGCTCTAAAATTTTAACAGTATCAAAAATGTTTCTTCAAAATATCATCAACATGGATAATTTCGCTTCAAAATATCCACAATATCTTATATTTCTTCAAAATATCCACAATATCTTATATTTCTTTAAAAAATCAATATCATCCAATATTTATCTTTAAAATATCAACAATATAACAGATTGAACCTCAAATATCAAAAAGATGGAATAATTCCCTTTATATATCAATAATATCAACCATTATTATCCTGTCAGAAGCCAAGAAACTTTGCTGTCTTAAAAAGTCTCATCTTTGGGTATCACTGCTTTAAGGCCTGTTCCACATACTATACCATTGTCAGGTTCAGTGACTTGTGTTGATCACTGTGATCCCAGGGACTGATGACTGACGACAAACCCTATGCAATTTTGGATGAATCGAAATTGCAGTTGCAGCAAATCGTCGCAGTAATTGCCACCTTGTATCTGCATTCAGATTTAGATCTGCATCTGTATCTGCGCAGTGGCTTTCTCCCAGGCTATATGGTATGTGTGATGGTATGGTGTGATGGTTTGTGGGATGCGGCTGCCACCACGCCCCCTTTTTTCCAGTATCGCCTCGATAGACAAGCGTGCCACCAAAATGCGGCGACGACGAGTGCAACGCACTCCAAAGTGTTGAAAATATTTTATTTGCACACTAATAACAATCAAAGAGCAATAATCATCATTGTGGCATTAAAAACAAATTGTTATGACGATGATGATGATGATGATGATGGTGTTGCCTCTTAGTGCCGATGTTTGAGCATTGAACTAATTGTTCGCTCAACCAAAATTTCAATAACAATCAAATGGTGGAAGAAAAAAAAAGAAGCACAAAAAAGCTAAGGCCTGTCTTTGATCGGAAGATGCCAGTTTTGATATAGAAACTTTAATTAATTTTTTATTAATTTGTTACAAGAAAAGCTGTCGATGTTTTATGGTTATTACTGCCATTAAAATAAGCTATGAGCTTGTTAGCATTTTTTTTTTTCTTCCTCTGATTAATGACGTTCACTTATAATCGTTTTAAATGCAATTGAGTTTAAAGCAGAGAGGTTGGGCTTAATTAAGAAGAGGAAGGTGCTTTAATGTTAGGGAAAACTAGTTTTTAAATGGTTTTTTAGATAGCAGAAAAATCAGAAAAATTAAATTATTATTAAAAACATTTTAATTAAACTTTAAAATCATTCAGGACTTTATTTATTACTTAAATGGCTTTTGTAATGCGAAAACATGTTGTTTTTTAACCGATTCTTAATTTCTTTATGGAAAATCCAACTAAAACAAATTTTTGGATCAAGTTATCCTACAGTTTTTCTTCTTTAAGCTTATTAACTATCAATAGAAGAACCCTTTTGCAATAGTTTTAATATGCAAATTGACAAAAGCCCTTACCCTTTGCTGGAAAGACAATGTAAATTGCTTTCTCGAGTGTCTCCAAGCCCCCACGCATCCTCGAAGCAGAGAGACCCTCAATCCCTTTTTTCCTCCAAGGCAATTTCCATAATTAAATGCATTTCTGAGCCCATCTAGCCGTAACCACCTCGTGTTTTTCCCCCCTTCCTTGATTTTCCTGCTTCTCTTTTCCAATTTTATCTATGAAACTAATCTGTGCAACATTTTTATGTTAATTTCTGGGGGGAGAACGTGGGTCCCTTAGAAAAAATGCTGCTACATTATTTTCTATATATATATTTCTGAACAAAGAAGGCAATAATTGAGGAAGTCATCGGATGGAAGGGAAGTGGCAGGGAAAATTGGTTTATCAATCAATTATATGTTTCCACATAATACCAAAAATGAAAAATCATTTAATGTTTGTCTGCTGCTGCTGCTGTTTTGTTTGATGGTTTTTAAATTTATTCATTTTTATTTTTGGGGGCGTTGTCTTTTATTATTAGTTTTTTTTTCGTAACGGAAAGCTTTGACAACAAAGGAGGAATAACAACAATAACAACTAGGTAAACAACAAAGTCAACAGCAAATCAAATGTGGAATGCATAATTAAACTTGATTGCATTTGGTTTGGGTCTCATTTTGTTGTGGCGGCAATGGCAGCAGCTGAAAATTGCTGCAAACAAGAACAGCAGCAGCAGCAGCCGCAGCAACTGCATCGAAAATTGCAGCCACGAAAAGCTGTTGCCGGCTTCTTTTTAGTTTTTTATTTTGTTCAGTTTGTGGGGCCAACAAACCCAAACTAGAACGTGGGTGTTGGAATTGAACACTAAACCCAATTTCACCAATACACGGCATACACATGCATTCGTCTAGAAAACATACAAGAAAAACGAACATGCATACACAGAGAAAATAGGGAAATATGTAATGAATAAAAATAAAAAAATAATAGAATTTATAATAAAAGAAATAATAAAAAAATAATACAATATATAGCAAAATAAATAACCATAAATGTATTTTAATTGAATTTAACAATTCTTATGCAAATAAATCAAATCAAAGAACAAAATAAATAGCTTAATAGTTACTTAAAAATTTATATATAAATTTATTTGGTAAATCAATAAAATTGTTGTTGAACTAAATATTACCTATAAAAAAATGTATAAATTACTCCAAACATGTTATAACGAACTTTGTATTATTTCTTATTAAAAAATAAAAGTTCTTTATAAAAATAAACATTTTTGACTTTTTAAGGTGATATTTAAGTGTAATATCTTGCAGTTTGAGGTTGTAGGTTTTAGTTGTGGTTGTTAACTGCACGCGACTTGGCTCACACTCACAATACACTCTTGTAAAAACACACACGCGTGTAAGTTGCATAAGCAAACACCAAAACCAAAAGATTAACCGATAAACTAAAGTAGTAGCTACTAAAAAAAATTCTATAGACTTGGTAGGAAACTTAGATATGCCCTTTAATAGAATTAGAATAAAGAATAAATTTAAATAATGCATAATAATACATTTAAGAAATAATTAATTGAAAGAACATTAAATTGAAGAAGTACGAAATCTAATAAATAATTAATAACATGAATTAAATTACTTTGCTTCTTTTTAAGCAATATTTTTATGACCAAAAAGCATACAAAAATAATTTACTTCAAAAGTTTATATTTTTAGATCACGTTTTTCCACCACACAATCTTTACTTTAATGCTTAACATGGTATTCAAAATTATTTGGAAAATGTAATAACTTTTCTTTAATTACTCTTGTAAAATTTTAAATATTATATTTCCTTTCTTTCGTAAAAAATGTTTACAACTGTGTAAACTTAGCCACAGTCCCCGCCAATTGTATGTTCATGTACACAAACGTGCTCCTGTTTTTTTTTTTAGTTTTTTTTTGTTTTTTTTTTTTGTTTTTCTCTGGCGGCCTTCTGTGAGTTTCTCTCGTTGTGCCAAAATAAACCGTAATTTTGTCAACGGCAACTGCAATGGCAGCACCAAACGGTAAAGTTGTCGCAGAAAAAAAAAAATAACAAACTAAAAAACGCGAACAAACGCTTTAGCCAGGCTTTGCAGGTGGGCGTTAGTTGAGCATTTCGTGCAATGGGCGTAACCATAAAAAAAAATAAAGTCAATGAAAAAAAAAGAGTTCAACGAAACTAAAGAAAATATATGCGCATAGTTGAGAATTTAACCATTTTTTTGTGGCACTTTTCATGTGGCTCTGTGAGTTGCGAATTGCCCGCAAAGGCGGTTAAAAGGAGCAGCGTCGAGGAGTTGCTAGAAATGGGTAGAAAAAATGCTAATTTAGTTTAGGATAAGTTATGCGGAATTTAAAGAGATGAAACTCGGAAAAAATATATATAATTTAGCTAAAGTTAAAGGAAGTACAAGTATAACAAATTTCTATTTATATTTTGTGTTAAATTTATGTTAAGAACAATAAGAAAGATTTAATTCTAAAACCAGTTCCCCTAAATCTGATTTTCTTTTAACTTTATTTTATTTTTCATTTTAAACTTTATTTTATGAAACTTAAATATATTTATGGTAGTTTTTTATTTTCCTACAAAACTCAAAGCCACCAAAAGATACTTTCTTTCACTGAGTAGAAGTGAAATTTGCAATCAAACAAAAGGTTAGGGTGTCTCAAAAAATTACCACAAAAAAAAAAAATAAAACCAAAATAAAAGCAAAACAAAAAAAGATTGGCAAATAATTTTTGCAAAAACCATTAAAAAGCTAGTATTGCAAATTCGAAAGAGAGACCCGGGGAGAGACCTCAGAGTTTAAAGTTTGAACTCTCTTGCATCTTTGGGGTTAATTTTCGTTTTTTTTTTGTTCGCCGGATCGTTGCCGCTCAACTTCTGTATTTTTTCGTGTCAATGACTTTTTTGCGGGGCTCAAAAGTGGAAGTTTCTTTTTCTTTAGGTTGTTGTTTTCTTGTTTTTGTATTTTTTGTATTTTATTTTGTTGCTTTGCTGGGCGGGTGGCCATCGCCGCCGCTCTCTTTTTCCGTCTGCGTGCACTTAAAAATTTTGTTTTTCTTTTGTTATTGTTTTTGATATGTTTGTGGTATATTTCTTTTATGATTTCTCCTCAGTTTTGGCAAGGCCTCCCCATCCTCTTGCCCCTTTTTCTGTAGCTTTTTCCCCAGATTCATTTGCATTTTGTCGCCGTGGGTTCTGTGTCTGTTTATTTGTTTCCCAACTTCTTCTGTTTGTTCTGCTGGCCTGACCAGTTTGTTTGTAAACTGTTATTGTTATAGGGGGTGCGGTGCGAGGGGGTTCCCCCAAAAGGATGCCGATTGTTGGTTTTTCAGTTGCCAGCTGGAAAGAAAAAAAAATATATATGCTTAACCTGATTTGTGGGTCAACTAGCGGTTCTGTCGCTTCCCCCACTTGACCAATTTTACTAGATAAAGTTTTAGTCTAACAAAAAAATTAGGAAAAATAAAGGGAAATATTTTAAGAACAAGGAATTTCTTAAACAATAATGTTTCTATGAACTTTTGAAACATCTTTGGACTCACTCAACATGTTCCTACTACCTTAGAAACTAACTTTGTCTTTAGGTCTTTATTTTGAATGTTGCTTACTTTGCTCTTAGCAATATTTCGTCTACATGTTGTCTTTCTTCTGCCTTTCACAGAGTTAAATTTAAGTTTTTTATAAATTTTAGCAAAATAAGGCAATTAGAAATGTGCTTTCCACTTGTTTATATTTAATATTCCATTTTTTTTTCGCCCCAAGATATTTCCCACCTTTTGGCATACCTTGTGTTATGGCTTTCCAATCGCTTAAAATTTTCATTTTCATTTCATAAACAGACAACAACAGCTGACCGCAAAGCTGTTCCATTTTTTATTCAGCTCTTTTTTTTCAGTTTCCCACCGTTTTCCCCGGTCATAAATTTTCCAATTTGACTTAAATTGGCTATTTTAATGCCGCCTCTTGTTTATCCCTCCTCATCAGTGCGTTCTTATGCCATATGCAATCTTTCACAGGCCGCCTTCCTCTTGGGATGATTGCGTGAAAATGTTGTTTTCTTTTTTTTAAACAATTATTATATATTTTCCTTTTTTCTTGTTTGGGTATTTTTAGCATTTCTCTGCCCTTGGAATATTTGACACGATTTCTGTTTTTGTTCTGTTTATTTTATTTTTTTTTATACAACAAAAAGTTGAAATGGAATTCTATGGGTTTTGATTTGTGTGCAGCGTTCCCAGGTTCCACACATGGAAAAGTTTTTATGTTTTATTTATTTTTTTCCCATCTTTTTTTTTATAAGACCCTCTCTGCTCTCTCTCTCTCTCTCTTTCTGGCCGCCTGTAGCCGTCTCTTTTGTGTGCTTTGCATTTGTGTGTGGCGACGGCGGCGGCTGCTCTCCAATGTCAGCCAGAGATCAATAAACTTTTGGCAAATAACAAGAAATGGAAGCGCAAAGAAAAAAATAAAATACAAGAAAAGAAAACAAATTAAAGAGCATGAAGAAAAGATTACAGCGAGCGGAGAAATGGCAGCAAAAGTTGCGACAGATAAATAAGGAAAGCTGGGGAGAAGTCGGGAGGGGGACTATTGAAGTACAAGAAAATTCCCAACGTCTGGCAAACATATCGCCCCGGCTTCACTTTATTTATATAATAACAGACCATCATGCAGAGTATATATATACAAACAATAATATACAATACATCATAGTCTTTCCTCTTTCCTATATTATATTTCCCCGGCTTCTCAGTTTCTCTCTCTTGTTATTTTTGGCTATTGCAAAAAAAAAAAAGAAGAAAAAGCCGCATCATCATCATCATTAAAGTTTCTTCTGTCTGCGACCAAAACACAAATAAATCTGGCCCAAAATAAATATGTAAATACATACATATCCAAGGAACTTTCAATCTTTAGTCATTTTCCAGAAAAGATGAAAGCCAAAGAGAGTCAGGCCAGAAAAAATACAGAGGGAAAATAATGAGGAAAATCTGCTCTAAGCCAAAAATAGAAAATGCCAAATGGCAAACTCATCTATCTAAAAAGCAAATCACGTGATATTCTTATGTGTTTTGATTTATTTCTTGATATACAATTATTGCTAGGAAGCTGAAGTTTCGATTATTTTTTATAAAATCCATAGAAAAATAGAGATGTCAAAGGCATCATTAATCAAGAGCCTGTTTAATGGCAGATACTTTGCTAAATACATTTTACAAATAAACATTAATCAAACATTAAAGATATCTTTTGAAGATGAGTTTTTTGAAGTAGAGATAAGAAGAATTTAGTAAAGATTCTTTCCGTGATTAATATTATATATAAGTACTACAATATTTATTATATCGACCACATTTTGGCACTTAATTTCATAACAAAAGTATCTAAAACTTTGATATATCAAATGTTTAAATATAAAAATATTCGCATTTAACGTAAAACGGTATTTTTAACTATAAATTATATAAAAACCATTTGATCTAACATTATTTATAATAATAATAAATAAAACATAGTTTAAAGGAATTTTATGTCGTTTTTAAAATAAAATATAATAAAACAAATTCGACTCTTGGAAATTCGTATTTAATCTTCTTGTACTAATTTTAACAATTTAAAATAATATCAGAGAAGTGTACCAACATATTTCTTTTACATTATTAAAACCCCTAAAAGTCAGTGGCAAAAGTTCCCACAAAAAATCTTAACCCAAAACCTTAATTTACTTAATTTACCTTGCAAATTACAAAACGTTTTGCTCAATGATTTTTTTTTTTAAGTAGTATATCTGTTTCCGACCTTTTGATGGCGGTTTTCCTTCAACAATTGGTATTTTCACTAATTTGTTTTCTTTTCTTCCCTGTGTGTTTTCCTCTGGCTTTTCTCTTCGCCCTCTCTTTCGCTTTGTTTTCCTAAAAATAATGACAAGCAAATACATATAATTTATTTTTATCTGTCTGTTTTTGCCATTTTCTTGGCAGCGTATTTAACGCTTTTGAACTTTTGCACTTTGTGTGTAAATAGAGACAAAAAGAGGTGTTCCCGTTTCCGCTGAGACATTCATACTACAAATACTATACAAAAAAACATATATATAAGGCTCTCTAATAATGTGTTTCTTTCATATGCAAATGCCATTTAGAGAATGTCAAATGTTTACCATTAATTTTGCGCATTTAATTCTAATTTGAGTTTCTTGTTTATTTTTGTTTGCAGGTGCGTATCCTTGAAGCGACACTGCCTGCCTCAAGTCCTGGATTATTGAGGCAGCCATTGAGTGACGATGATAGTGATGTAAGTCCCATTTTTTTGCCGTGTCAAACTATATAACTTAAATATAGTATATCTGTCGTCGGTCGGTCGGTCGGTCGGTCAGTTGGTCAGCAAGGCCCGCCAGAGACTGGCTAATCAAGTTGACCTTTCCGACCAGCCGTATTTTTAGTGTTTCTTCTTATTTTTTTTTTATGTGTGGTGTTAGGCATTAGTCAAGCTATGTCTATATAAAATACAATAATGCCTACGAATTTCTGTGGAAACAAACAAATAAACACACGTGGTTAAGAGAAGGAGGAGTAGGAAATTATCGCTGGCACTCGAAAGAAATTAAACTCAAATATTGAAATAGTCAATGAGAATATTAATTTGTGTGGGGTTTTCTGTGGGTTCTATTTAGTCTGTTTTTTGAGCACAATATGGTGTCATTGATTGCCGGAAATTGTTTACTAATTATTGTCACGAGCTTGAGTCATATTTTGGGAGGCTTTAAAGTGAAGCTAATGGGAGAAGATTAGGGATAGCTCTATTAATGCTTAAAATCTTATAAGCTAAAGCAGATATAATATATAAATTATTTTATATAGAAAGTTCTTTAAATTTTACCAAAAATCTCTCATTTTTAGACTATTATAATTATTATTTTACTATTTATATTATAAAGAAATAATATCTTAATACAAAACATCCTAATTTAGATGAATTTCAACCAATTTCCTTTTCTAAAACTATCAATAAGCCTTGTGGCACATCACAATCACCTAAATATTCAGTTTTTAAACAGACATTTGAATATTTACAGCCATGAACATTGTCTCACGTGTTAAACATATTAATTTAAATGCAAATTTAGCTATGTCTTAATCGTATTAAATGAAGCCATAACTAATTGAATTTAAAACCATATTTGTGCCACCTTTGTGAGCCGCTTAAAAAAAAATATGGGATAACCCATAGAAGCAAAGCAATACCCTTGATAGAGGGTACTTGTGGTCAACTTGCTGCACTGTAACAACGAGGTGTGCCTCTCGTCTCTTCTCGAGATTCAGAGAGCTTTGGGCCAATTGCCTCCAATTGAGCTCAATTCCGGGGGCTTTGCTTTGTCCCGGGGCTTCTCTGCTCCGCTGCTGATGATTGCACTTGACGCGATCAGCTGATGACAACAGACCCACTCTGAGATGTGTCCATAAAAAGTATCTCTATCTCTGGCGAAGAGTGAGTAGCATTTGTGGACAGATCCAATTTTGAATAACGCACAATGATGGCTGACCCACTTAGGGTTTTAATAGATTTCCAAAAAAAAAAAAAAAAACCGGTTCTAACAAGGAAATTAAATACGAAAAATAATAATAATGCTGACCAAACCCACAAAAAAGAGCTAAAGTGTCAATAAATCTGAGCAAACAATATCGGATTTTGTAGCTACATAAGTATATATGTACATACATACGTGCCGTGGTGTGGTCGCAGTTTAAATAAATTAACAAAAAGTAAAAAAAAAACAAAGAGTAAAAAACAAATATTAATAGAGCTGTTTCAAGGTTTCTTTTTTTTCGGAGTCTTCAGGTTGTTGTCTTGCCTCGAGGCTACCAAGAAAATAACAAAAATAAAAAAATAAACTATGACAAAAAAATAAAAACCGTTTTCAGTTGGGTCAATAGACTTTTTTTTCGGAGTTTCAACTTGAACCCGAAGCTTTTGATTATGAAAATTTATGCCTAACAGTAAATTTAAGAGGCAAAAGGTTACCCCCGAACCTCTTTCTTTCTCTCTTTCCAATTTATTCATAAATTATTATAAATAAAACGAAAGAGCAAGCAAACAAAGGTATTACCTAATTAATAAATCAATTCCAACCTTTGCCTTACAAAAACAAAAAAAAAACGCATAAAGACAAAGGAAAAAATGGTCTTACATGCAGTCACAAATTCTCAACAAGATAATCAAACAGAACGTGCAAAAAAAATATTAACTAAAGCTAACAATGCTAACAACAATAAAGGCAAACAAAGACAGCTTAAACAAACGACGATACGTGGCAGAAAAAAAAAATACAAAAAGCAACGTAAGCGGCTTTAAAATTTTTCAAATTTTAATTGCATTTTTGTGATGTAAGTTGTGCGAGAGAAAAAACAAAAAGAAACTGGTTAGAACTAACTAACCTGCGAATGCAGTAATTATTAAATAATCGTTTATGTAAAACCCCAAGCAAATTGCTTGAGTTGTGAGGTAATTAAGGTTTAGAAAACGGAAGGAAATATGGTTTTTGATAAAGAGAAGATTTCAACCAAGAAGGTTTAGTTTAGTAATGAGTAATTAGATATTATTGGAAAATATAAAGTAAAGTTCTGACAGTTTTTCAACAAGAACTTCAGAGACTGTGAATTAATATTTATTTCTTCATTAAAGCTGATAGTAAATATACTAAAATAATTCTTATATAAAAGTTTGTAGTTCATTGCAAGAAGTAAATAATATTTATTGCAGTCAAAGTACAGAATTTCTCCAAGAAAAATTAAATTTTCTCTTCAACAAATAAGTTCTCAAATCAAATCTCAACTTAAACTTGATTCTCAAGAGTTTTGTATTGATTGCTACAAGGATTTTGCTTGCAACTCTAACTAAGCGTAAACTGCCTTTTCAGCTGACAAAAGTTTGAATATTCCTCTTGTGCTTCTTCCAAGGGGTGGACATTAATCATACGCCTCATTGGTCAGCAAAGGGATGTAAGGGCACCTGAGCAATTGCCGGCACCTTGTTATCCATCCATCCCCTTCGACGACGTCAATTCCCGGGGGGAAGGTGTCCGGGGCCAATCAAGAAAGACACAGGTATTGGGGCCTCTAATAATGGCACCTCGTCTTCGATTCCGAGTCGCCTCAGCCCTCAATCCCCTTTTAGAGGATGGCAGAGAAGATCCTATGACCAACTTGATGGTTGTAAGCCAATTTGCTGGGTCTTGTTGGATTTGCCAGGCGGTTCTCAACCTCTGGGCTCCTTAATCCCTGATTTTCGTACAGTGATCTCTTGCGAAAGAGATTTGTGGGGGTTTTAAGACCTGTCTTTAAAGTAATTTTCAATATTATTATTAATTTAAACAGTTTAAACTAAATAATAATATTTTTTCAAGTATTTCCCATATTCCAAGCCTCACTGTGCCTCATCCTTTGGCTTCCCTCTCTGCCACAACTCTTGCTGGTGTGCCAAGCATTTTGACAGCTAACGAAGCAAAGGCGGCCCCTAAGCTCCTTTGGGCCAAGAGCCACGCCCAGCTTATTAGCATGGGGCGTTAGTTACGTGGGGTTAGGAGGAGCCACCAGTGTCTAAACCAGTGGAAAGAGGGGACTCACTCACTCAGGAGGCTCTTACTCAATCGATGGGGCGAAATGACATCGCGCAGCGAACGCTTTGTGTTTGCATTATGAAATTTCACCGCCTTCGCCCTGGCCTTTCCCCTTGCGTGGCTTTTATTATTATTATTGCAACGAGAAATCCCCCTGAAAACCCCCCCGAAAACCTCTCTGAAGACCTCCCCTTGAAAACCCCCTTTGATTGATAATTAAGCCAGTGAAACAGCAACCCTGCTGCGGCCTCATCCTCATCATCATGGTGGTTCATCAAGTGTTGCATCCTCCATTGTTCGTTTAGAATTACGAGTTGAGTACAGCGAGTGCCTCGAATTTCGCGACATGATTAATATCTGTGCATTAATTAGACGACGCCTTGCAGAAGAGTCGTCTTCGTCGTCCGTCCTCCCTTTCCATGACTCATCCCTGTGTCTGCCGCTCATTAGTCTTCTGTGTGGAAAATTCACTGTGAAAAGTTAAGGAACGCGAAAAGTTGTTCCCTCTGGCAGCTGCAGTTTTTCGGTTGGAATTAAGAAGATGATGGAAAATCGGCCAAGGAGGAGGAAGGATCATCAGTGGATTGGAGTGCCATATGTTTTTATTACACGAAGCGTAATTAAAGTGCAAGTCTCTTTATATATTCTGGGTGTCTGTCTGCGGGAGTGGATATCCTTTTAATTTGTAAAATAATTACTCAAGATTTTTGGCAAAACGAGAAGCCAACGAGAAGCTGTCAAACTTTTAAGGGGGCTTAAACAGTATGGCCTTTAATTAGTTTACTTTTCTCAACAGTCTAAAGTATTTCGAGTTTGATTTGTGACAGAAACTTTTGTATTTCAATAAATATTATATTTGTTTCTTAAGCTTCAGTTTCTTATATTTCGGTTTTTTTATATATTTAATATCACTTTACTAATATAAATTAATGAGTTTCTGTAATGATTTAATGATTTCCCATCGATTTGCTTGGTCTCCGCCCTCTCTGCTATTTATCTTGACAAGCCCGAAGTTAATTTTCGTATCTGCCAAACAAAATCAGTGGAAACTCTTGGGAAATGGACTTTGGACCTTTGCGTGGGCTTGAAGCCGAAATTCAATTTACGTTCAATGCCCACCTTTCCTTCGGCTTGTTTCTATTATTTTTTCTACCAACATTTCCTCCCCAAAACAAAAATCAGCTTTTTGAAGTCTGTCTCTTGTCTGACAGCCGCTGTCAACTTGGCCGAGATGGTGGCCCCGAGTTAAGAGATAGAAATATGTATGGGGGAAAAAAAGATGGATGGGCACAAGACTCTGTTGTTGGTAGTAGCTCTGACTCTTAACCCAGTTAAACATTTACGCAATGCAACTGCAAACTGCGCCCACCGAAAAATGCATTAAATTTCACCCCGGCAGCTCCGAACTGCAAACAAAAAACCGAAAACCGAAAACCAGAGGCGAAAAACAAATGCGTATGCAAATTTTGTTGCAGTTTGCTAAACACAGAAAACCATGAGGAAACTAGTGACTGAATGAAGGAGGGACTGCATGAATGAATGAATGAATGAGTGAATGAATGAGCCAGTGAAGCTTTGCGCGAAATATTTGAATAATTGACAGGCGGCGAGCCAAAAAGTGCACAAATTTGTATTATTTTCTTGCATGTGTGGAGGCGTTGCCACGCCCCTTTCCAACCACACAAAATCCAAGCAAATATTTCACAAGCAGCAGCTAAAAAAAATAAAAAATAAAAGAAAAAAATAAATAAAAATAAAATAAGAAATAAAGCAAAGAAAAATCAAGCGAAGCACAGGTGGGCGGGTGTGAGGGCTCAGTTATGCAATTGTATTATCTACCTTGTTATGGAAAAATCAAGGGGAAAAAGAGAAGGAAAATGCGAAAAAAAAGGGGGGAAAACAGAGTAAGCTCTGGCGCCTAATTAAAAAGCCCAACGAAAAATAGCAGACAACCCATAATAACTGCGGCTGCAGTAAGCGTTGCATTAAAAATTTAACAACTCAAATGCGGCTGCATTTGAAAATTGAAAATTGCATTAACCTGAAAATGTCACTGGTGGCACTGAAAGAAATATTAATGAATCTCATCTCTCGCCTAATAAAATATTTACATTTATGTGCGGGGCTTGACAAGAATTTCAAAATATATTTCTAATGCACACAAAATTGCAATTAAATATGTTGGCTCTAGGGAAAGGTTTAGCTAAAATTGCATTTTAATATTTAAGTAAATAAAAGAAATTATGCTACATACAAATATTATTAGGAAAATATAAATATTAATAGAGGCATATAAATATTAATAGAGAAATACCACGAACACTAACAAGTTTCATATATTTCCTGGGAAAACTTTATTAATATTTAAAAAAAATGTATTCTGGCTCTGAAAAAATGTCCAAACTATTTAAAAATTCTCTTGGTGCATTTAGCCATTGATTAGTTTCCTTTTTGCCTTTTCCAATACAGTGGCAGAAGGGGAAACGAAAAATTGGAAATGTGTTATTTTTTTTGTTTTCCTTTGCGCGCAAAATGTCAGTTTAAATTATGCCTCAAAATGGACATGTGAATGGACAGTTGCCTGTGCCAATTTATACAACAAAACGTATATTTATAACGATGCCTGTATGTGTGTATATATATCTCTATCTGTATATAGACAGTAAGGGCCAACTTGGCGTATGCGTAACATTGCGCATACGCCCCAGTGGTGGCTTTCGGTGGTTTCGGTTTCGGTTTCGATTTATTTGTTATTTGTTTTAGCTTTCCAATTAAAATGAATATGTACGCAAAGGGCGTTATACAAATTGGTAAAAATTCAATTAAACTAAGAGGAAATATATATATTATATATATATTTTTTGATATATACATATAAAAATGTATATGCCATAAAAATGCCACGCCCTTTTGCGGTGTTTACTGGGTTTCGATGGGTTTTCGGTACCAGAGTTTGTGCAGGGCCATAAAACTGCATTTTACCAAGTTTTATGATGACCCCATAAATACATAAACACTAAGGGAAGGCTAAGAGAAGGCTTAGAGTTGTCTGAAAAATGCATGAAATGCATGAGTTTTCTATGCTGTTTTATGATTGTGGCCAAGTTTTCCAGCTTCATCCAGATGATGACCACAATTGCAGGCAGCCTCGGAGATTTCAAAATGAGAATGAGGGCTAACAAGATGACCGCAATGTTGCGGCCCAGGCAGAGTAATTGT
This sequence comes from Drosophila truncata, assembly GCA_008042515.1. NCBI lineage: Eukaryota > Metazoa > Arthropoda > Insecta > Diptera > Drosophilidae > Drosophila > Drosophila truncata. The sequence continues at coordinate 162,676 of VNJQ01002932.1, read as the reverse complement.
TGCCTCTCCTCACAGCCTCACAGCTTCCTCGAGGCCCTTTAGGCATTTTCAAATTGCAGATTTTCCTACAATTTGTTTGAACTGCAATCGAACACTCTGCGGTTAGGCAGAGAGAGAAATCACTCTGAAAGCCTTCACATTCACATCAAGGAAATGCAAATTGGCTTTAAAAATGCAAAAATAAATAAAGTAATAAATAAAGAGAGAAATGAGAAAAAAGAAAATAATGTGCCTTCGGTTTATATTTTAAAAGTTATGACATTCTTAACTGTTATAGTTTTGTGGAAATGAAAAGGCTATGACAAGTGACTGTCTTAAAATGGGCATTAAATGTGAAAAATAAATATAAAAATGATGCATTTATTTGTGGTTCTACTTTAATAGATATTTACAAAGTTATTACTTTTCTTATTCCAACTTTTGAGTACTCTCTTGAACTTTATTTTCTCAAGTTTTTAATTCTTTAATAATTTTTCTTACAATTTTCCTGAAATAAATACTTAATTTTCTTTAAAACTAAATTAAATCCCTGAAATTCAACCAAGTTCTGTCTGTGATAACTCATTGAAATACTTAGCTCGTTCGCAGCTGCCTTGGCCAAAAGCCTGGCTTCTCAAATATCCATCTAACCCACACAATATCCCGGGCGCTCATCATTAATAATGATTGCATTTCGAGAATCCATTTGCCGCAGTAAACCCGAAGGAGCAGGAGGAGAATGGAATCGAGATGGCTCTGCCAGATGATAGCTAGAAAGAAGAGGGATGTAAGGGATATAGCCCCAGCGATTCATTTTGCCTTAGAGTCGGGTATCGGGTTCTGGAAAAACCCCTTGTGGAGGAACCCCCAGTCTCCTTGGGGCAATACCCCTTTTTATTTATCGCCCTGCCATTACAACAAGGATGCCAGAACTGTGGCTGCATCGGCATCCTAGGGCTCCTTTTTCATTTAGGGCGTGTCCTCTGCCCGCTGAATCCTTTTCGATGCATTGAAATAAATTGCAAAATGCATTAAAAGAAAGGAGCACTGAGTGCTTGCTGCTGCTGTTGGTATAAAAATAAAAACGGAAATTGAGGGAAAACTTGAGCCATAATCAATCTTCATGTGGAAATGCTTCATTGCCGCTGCGGTTTTTGCTGGGCCAAAAAGGAACCAGAAGAGACAGAGAGAGAGAGAGAGGAGAGGAGAGATATATAGATACAATTCGTATTTCCCTTCAAAGAATAAATTGCTCATTAAATTCCAGTTGCTAACGAAGGGTAGAGGGTAGAGAGAAGGGGACTTGCAATTAAATTTCACACACTGATGAATGTGTATATCTCTGGGCGGAGGCGCCTCCCTATATACACACATGAGTTATATAACCCGAAAGAGCGACAGATATAGATTCAGATATACAGAGCGCCAACAACTGCAACTGTGAATTTCCCTGGAAAATATTGATCGGAAAATCAATTCTAATTAAATTGTCAGCGCCAGCGAAAGAGGTGATTATGTGTATATTCCTTCCCCTCCAGTCTGTATCCGAGCAGTCGTGTATCTGCGTATCTGTGTATCTGCACAACTGTGTATCTACGTATCTACGTATCTGCGTGTGTGCATGTATCTGCTGCATCTCTATCTCTCTCTCCCTCTCTGTGCGTAATTACATTGCAGTGTCGCCTGTTTTCACTTGATTGGGTCTGGCAAACAAAGTTAGCTCCACGTTTCAGCCGCCATCAGGATCCCATTTCGCCCTTAACCAAATTGAATTCATTTTAAATGCTGCAAAACAAATTAGGACTCTAACCAGGACGCCAAATGATGGCACTAAATGCTGCGAAATATACTTATATATATATATATAGAGAGGCGAATGTGAATGGGATTAAGCGTGCCACGCGGTCAGATTGGATCCAGGATTTAATTGGATTTAAGAGGAGACTAAATGAAAGTCGTGTGTGTGTGTGTTTGCATTTAAGCTCATTTAAATGATGCTAATTGGTACAGCAAATGCGAATTAGTCACTCGGGCGGACTCAGGACTCAGGACGACTGATGACAAAATGGATTAAGGATGGCAAATTTAATTGGCAAACCGCACAAATAAGATTAATTAGCACAAATAATTCAAAGAGCAACATAATAAGGATTTATGTGTAATTAAATTTGGTTAATAACATTTTTAAAATATTTCATTTGTGGGGTTTTAAAGAATTAAAGGTTAATATTTTGAAGAAAGGTTATATAATTCCCTTTATTTTTATAAATTATGAGTTTTAGGGAAAATCTTTTAAAAACCTAAACATTTACTGCAATTTTTCTTGTTTTAAATCGAGTAAGCTTGTCCTTTTTAGTATTCCCATTCCTTTATCCACCCTTTGGCTTTATAATTTTCTTCCCCCCAAAAATTTCGTATGCATTAATGCCATTTGCAAATTCAGCAAGTAAGTAAATTATGCAGCCAGAAACCATTTTGCATCTCTACTTTTATCCCATCCATTTCCATTAAGCTCGACTTATTTCCATGAGCAATGTGTAGACTACATGCATATATTTGTTGTTATTTAATTACTTTGCATTACTCTCTCTTTCTGGAGGGGGAAGAGTGCCGGAAATTGCTGCAACAAATAACAGCAGCAGCAGCAGCAGCAGCATCAATCCTTTGTCCCTGCTGCATCTTGCTGCATCTGCAGCTTATCTCCTTCAAAGTTCCGTTTTACACAGACAGAAATTAAATGCAATTACGACCAATTGGAGACTTAATGGCCAATTAAGACTGAAAATTGCTGGAGTCATGCAACCGAAAATAATTTAACAGGCACGATATTAAGAATTTCAGTAAATGTAGCTAAAGTTGGAATTACAAAAGAGAAATACTTTAAATACTTTAAACTTTATTAGTTAAAATTCTATTTTTTGAAATATAACTAAAATATAAGTTTTAGTTTTTAGGGAATATTCTTTTTACTATGATTTTAGTCAATTTATGAAGAAGAATTAGGATTAACATAATGACTGTGTTTATAGAATTTTTAAATAGTTTTCCTAACATTTGTAAATTAATTTAAATAATATTTCAATTATATATACAATTATTGATTATTATATTTATTAATATTAAAAAATTAGACATATTTAATATATAAAATAAGGCGGGATCATTTATTCAATTAATTAGATCGTTCTTATCCTCTTGATACACATTCCCATTTTCCTGGCTGCTGCTTGTTTTTGGCAAGATTAAGTTTATGAAATAACTAAATATTTTTTCTTAAAGTTAAATCTTAATTTAAAATTTTATTTTAAGCTCTAAAAGGACGCTTTTCTTTCTGACTTATCTCACTTTTCCTTTGAGTGCAGGTGATAATTTGCACACGCTCTGAAAAGTAGGCAATGAAAATTGTTTTTGTCCTGTTTCGCTCTGCTGCCTTCATCTGCTGCTGCTGCTGTTGGCATTGTTTTGTGTATAACTGTATTTTAAAGCCACTCCCAAGAGAGATAACATTGTTGTTATTGCAATACCCAACAAATGATGCAAATTCCAGGATTCTGCAGCTAAAGCTTCATTAGCAGCAGGAAAACAGAAGGAAAACACAAGAAAGAATACAAGAAAAATATAGAGAAAAAATTAGGAAAATGCAGTTGAAAACAAACAACAAATGATGAGAGTTTATATATATCCTAGCCGGCATTAGAGTAAGTGCCAAGAGATATGTAGAGCTGCATGGGGCCAAGAGAGCAGTGACAGGAGGACAGGCAAGCAGGCAGGCACTTCCTGTTAAAAACCAACATGGCGTCGCCCAGAGGAGACACTCTCCTCGAACTGCTTTCATTTTCCATTTCCACGACCTCGTTTTCAGACAATACCATCCATACGGCCCGGCCAGAGCAGCCCGGCCAGGAGCAGCAGCACCAGCAGCAGCAGCAGCAGCAACGACAGCAGCCTCTCTAAGGTTTAGGTTATATAGTAAAAGGGGAAATGGGCGAAATATAGGGTTTCCCAAGCAAAGCTTCAATTGCACATTTTTTTAGATATTTTCTTTTTGTTTCCTTTATTTCAGTTCTGCAATTTATGTTATGTTATGTTTGTTGTGTTTTCCTTTTTTCTCTCTCTCGTTAGATATTGTAGTTCTTCGGCTCTGTTGTTGTTGTTGTTTTTATGTGGCCCTGCGGCTGTGGGTGGCAGCCAGGATATGAAAGACAAGCCTGTGTCCTGTGCCGTATATATGTTTACATATTATATATGTATATGTGCTCGAGTGTATATGGATTTTGCGTATGTAAGGTGTCCCGCAGCGATTTATATTTTACATTATGTACTGGAATTTAGAGCGCGCAGGCGCTGTAAAGGTTTTCAAGTCTCTCTTTGGGAGAGCTCCTCTTTTGCTAGATTTTTCCTGATTTTCCCTTTGCCCCTCGGTGTTGGGTTTTTTTCTGTTTTTAGTCCTCGTCTTGCATAAGTTTTCATTCAATACTTGGAGCCGGCCTGGGAAAGTTCTTGCTCTTTGGGGAGAGAGACGACTACGTCCTTTTCTTGTTCTTCTTCTCCTGGCCACCTTCCCCTGTTTCCCCCTGTTTCCTTCTTTTTTTGCTGCCGCTTCCGGTTGCGTCACTTTGGCCTGGGAAAGCATCGCTGCGTCATTTGCCCTCACCACCAGTTCCATTTCCCTTTTCCCCCCATGGGTTTTTCCTTCTTCCTATAGCTTCAACTTTTATTCAACTTTGCCCTCTGACTTTGTCGCAGGCCACACACTTGCTCACATCTATCTATCTATATATGTATGGGGTTATATGTGTTTATATATATATTTGTATATACGTGCAGGAGCATTCGCAGGACAGCACTTTAATTGAGGTCGCCAGCTGAAGTTAATAATAAGCCACGTTTGCAGGAGATGCGTTGACTGCAATCCGCAGAAACACAGCAAGAAAAATAATGGGTTTGTAGAAGGAATTAATTTGAAACTATGTGGAATTTTATTGGAGATTAAAGCGTTTTATAAGTTATGAAAAATATATTATGAAGTTAAATAATTAAGGTATTTTAAGGTATTTATTTCATGTCGTTTTATATTTACTTCAGTGCTTATAAAAATGTTTGAAGGTAGATAGAACGATTTTGGTCTAAGTGGTCTAATTGGTCTAAATGGTCTAAATGGTCTAAATGGTCTTAAACACACTCCTTTACAAATATTTTAAAAAGCAAAGATATAAATCTACTTCATGAGTTTTACTTTAAACTGCACACGAAAAAAGGATATATTTATAAATAAATGAGATATTTATGAGCTAAAAACTAAAAGCCCCATAAATATTTCTTTGATAAAAGTACATATTATTTTTTAAATGCTTATTTATGTACTTAAAAATCTATATAATATTGTAAAAACTAAGTAAAATATCAAAAAATTTAATACTAGGGACATTTTCTCCCATTTATGATACATCCTTTAGGCATTTTGCACTTAGCATTCCACAGCCGCATCCGAGCCATGGGCGCACTCGACAAACCACCCACTCGGCGGCCCACTTGGGGGCGTGTCCCTCCCAAAAGGAAGGCTTATATAATTTTAAAGCCTCTGCCAGAGCCTGGCTGCAACATTGCAACAACGTTTCAGCATGCAACGTGCCACTCGCAACAAGCAAATGTCGTGTCATTCGCACTGCTTTAAATGCACATCGCATTATGTTATGTAAAATATACTATATAAAGTACATTGCGAGCACAATAATGAAACAAATTTAAGTGCAGATTCCCTCGAGAGGGAGACGACCGACCGACCATAAAGAATTAAATTTATGCGGTTAAAGCAAATGCTTTGGCGAGATTTGAAATGAGAAGTGGAAAATGTTATTTCCTCTTTGTTTTTTGTTTTTTTGTGCTGAAATAAATGTTTATGGCAGTCTGGGCGACTCTAGGGAATAAATGTGTTGGCAGATAAACGAATCAGAGTGAGGGAAAACATTATATGGCAGGAAACTAAAGCGGGAATTAGAACATGGGGAAAACTTTATAAATAAATGATAGTTAATATGCTAAATAAATGACTTAATGTGGTTTGAGAGGGCTTTAAGTATTACTACATATATTTAAGGCTAAATTCCTGAATTTAAAGCTTCCTTTTACCAAGAATATCATTTCTTCGACTGCAACTTTATTTTACTTTCATATTTTCGATATAACCCAAAGGCAAACTATTATAAATATATATTTTAGCTGACATTATACCCTCTTAAAAATGTATTTTATGTTGCAAAATCTTTGGCATATCACTTGAGGGTTTCTTTAATCTTTCTTTTAATGAGTTTGCCCGCTTATCTGTATCCTTATTCCCAAATCAGACATTTTGAAAACAACAATTTTCAACAATTTTAGCCATTTAGCATCCCAACAACCTGGAGCGTTTCCAGCAAAAGTTTAAGAACCTTTTGGCCAAAAATGTAGACTCTTTGCTTTGGGGTTGGGCTCTCTCCTCGGTGGTGGCCTGTCTCTTTTGTTAAAAGTTTTATCTAATTCCTTTGCCAGAATGCCGTGTTTACGTCCTGTGTCCTGTCATTCCCGTGTCCTTCAACTTTTGCCAGGCTCCTGGCTCCTGGCTCCTGGCTCCCGACTCTCGGCTCCAAAGGGGCTAGCAGTTCGGCTCCTGTTCCTGCCAGCAGCTCCCTGATGTTGATAAATTTCACGCCCTGGAGAAGACGACGACGCAGCCAGGGAATGCTCTCGAGCTCAAATTACTTTGACTGCAGTCAGTGGAGAAATGGAGAGAAGTGGGTATGGTAACCGCCCCGCCCAGCAATGATTGAATGAAAGGCTAAAAAAGGATTTTAGGAGAGAGAAGTGTATGTACTGTATATCCTGCTCGCTATATACATGACTCCTCCACGCCCCTCTCTCTCTTTCTTTCTTTGTATATATCGTATATATGTATATATTCCCAGCCAAATATACACAGAAATAACCTCAAACAAGGACGTTCGGTGAGAAACTTTTGCCAGGACAAAAGACGTAGAGACTTGCGGCGACCGGGACACTTACTGGGTCCAGTTCAGGATACACTGTTATGCTAAATTCCAAGGGAAATGGGAGGCTTTATATAAAAATAACTGAAGTAAAGGAATTTTGAAGGAATTTCAGATGAATTTTTGTATACATTTTTATGGGGGTAGATATTTAAGGCAATTATTAAAGAGATTAAGAAGAAAATATAAAGATTATAATATTTAAAGGGTATTAAAGAATAACTTATGTTTTATTATAAAGTTAAAAAGCTGAAATATTTATATTTTTATGCACTTTATAAAGATTTCAAGGAATCCGTTGCTTTTGAGTAAAGGAATTTAGTTTTTATGATGCTTAAATACTTCTCTTTCTCCCAAGTAACTTAAGTAAACTTATTTAAACGAATTATTAATAGTTAATAGTTCCCTTTATTAATAAACCCAAACTCTTTGCTCTTAATATTGTGCCAAAAATGTTATTAAGTTTTCCATTAACTAGTCTAATAATAATATCCATTAAGTGCCATTAACTGTCATTGTTATTTTGTTTTCTGTGCACAGAGGCAAGCATTTAGCCATTTACTGCGACTGCTTCTTGGTCTGCTTCTGCCTCTGCTTCTTCTTCTTGGCCATGTATTACATAAGCGGGCCAAAACACACACTCTGAAAGGCACACACACACTCATAACATGGCAGTAATGCAATTTACAGACGCCCAAAAATGTCCGCCCCAAAACGTATACCGCCCACCTTTTGGTTCAATGGGTGGTTATCTGGGTGCCACCAACGTTACTTGGATGGACAGCCGCCACATCCCTCGGTTCCTGGGGGCGCAACAAATGTGTTGCCCAGTAAATGTGTTGTTGCTCTTGTTTTGGTTGTTGTTGTTGTTGTTTTGGTTGTTGTTGTGGCCCTGCAATACCCTGAACTGGGCGCACTTTTAGCTGAATTGATTTTTCCAATGGCCTCAACTGCGCATGCCGGGCAATATGTGAGGTTAGCTCCCTTTCTCTCTGTCCCTCTGGCACCCTCTGTGGATTGCATTTCACCCAAACCCGAATCCAGAAACACACCTAGATACTATGGCGTTACATACAGTGGTCGCTGGGATACACTGCACTTTTGGGATTATTTTAAGGAGCTTTCTCTGAACCTATGGATTTGAAATTAATTGAAAAAGGATGTAAAAGTAAGTTATGTTTATTTAATTTAGAGTTCTGTAGGGTTTTAAGTTGTTTAGCAAACTATTAAACATATTTTTAGACACTTGCTGTCTAATATTTTGAAGAAATATAGCAATACCTTTATGCTTTCTGGTATTTATTCAAAATTTTCTAATTAACTTGGTTCTATTGATAGAATCTTTATTATATGGACTTCTTGGAATACTTTTAATAAATATATACCTAAAAATTTGCATTTTTTTATGGAAAACTGTAATTTAAATACAGTTTTTAGTGTTGTGAACAATTTTTGTAAGCATAGGAACCCCAGAAGCAATATTTATCTACCATTTCTGGTCATTAAATTTGGTTATTTTATAAAAAAATTTGGTCAAAGTTATTGCTTAAATATCATTTGTTAATTCTTACATATTTTTAACCGTATTAAATGCCTGTTCTGGTTCTGGTTCTTCATTTTCCAAGACTTTCTTGTTAGTTACCTAAATTCTTGTAAAATATTTTACCATTTTCTTTTACAATTTAATATTAAATTAAATCTTAAATAAGAACTGCCTTTAGAAGGAGTTTCCACTGTGCAGCGCTTAAGTGCCACCCACTGGAGCTTCAAGGAGATGGAGATGCCACTTGGTCTGCCTTGTCCTCTGCTGCAGTCGCTGCCTCTGCTCTGCCCGTCGAAAGCTGTGACCTGAGCAGAGAGCTGCCGACTGCAGCAGCTCATCCAAATATATACACATATATATATACCAGCCCCCACCTTCCGATTCAGGTCCAGATCCAGGCTATATACACAGCAAAAGCACACACACATGTTTGGCTGGTTGCGTTGTTCTATATGGCCATATTTTAAGTGCTGCTGCTGTGCTTAAAGCGCTTAATGCGGCTTTAAAAAATCTTGGTTCCAGGAGCAGAAGCAGTAGCAGCAGCAGCAGCAGTAGCAGCAGTAGCAGCAGCAGCAGCGGCTCTGTGATCCTTGGAAAGGGCGGGGATCAGACTAAACTAGGATATGGCTTCAATTCATCAAATTGGGCATTATATGGGGGAAGGCTCTATGGCAGGCGCTGTCGAGAAATTGCCATTACCTTTACTACAGCTATTGTCTATGGACTTCTGGCATTATGAGATAACAATGAGGTTTTGGATTACGTACGGGTTTCGGAACAATTTAATTTAAATTCATTCTGGCTTAGAGAGGGACTTAAATGGAAACTATGTGGTTTGGGCTTACAAAAGGTTTCAGATTTGCAAATGTATATTTTAAGAAAATCGTATTTGAAATGGGAATTTGAGATATAAGTTGGTTGTCTAAATAAATGCTGTAAAAGTCGATGAAATATAAGAAATTTAAATGTTATTTAAACTATTTTTTAAGCTACATCAAACATAGGTTTATACAGAAATCTTTAAGATACTTATAAAGTTGTTACTTTTCTATATGAACAGTAAATGCATTTCTTTATATAAGCAATTAAATATTCAAGAAAAATATTTCAACAAAATGAAAACTGTTAGTATAGAAAAATAAGAAAATTCCCAGCCAAATAGATTTAATCCCAGGAAACAGTTTCAGTTTGATATCCGCTCGATTATTCTGTAGATAAACAACCCTCTGGGTTTTATTTCCGCCGCTTTACTTGCTATATTCCATATGACATCCCTCGATCCCAGATCACAGTTCCCAAAAGGGGCGGAATAGGGGACGAGGTCGCTGCTTATCTACAGAGCAGAGATTAGCACACTTCAAATACCATACGATTCTATCGGATCCGATCGATCGTCGCGACGCATCGTGGGTATATAATAATTATTCGTTCTCGCTTTTGAGGTTGTACTAGAATTTCTTCGCTGTGCCATTGAACGCGTTCGTAAGCCTCAATTGTAAGACAATCTGTGGGAAACCTTCTCGGAAACAGCTATTCCGATGAACTCATATAAGTTATATTTATTAAATAGAGCTGTGTTTTATTTTAAGTGCAGTGATTGCAAAGGAATTTAAACGAATTTCCCTGTTTAAGAATTTTCTATTTTCTGATATTTTTCCATCTAAAAAATATATATTTTTGTATGAAACTAAGTCAACATTATTATTTAGATTTAATTTTGGTTTAATTATAAAAATAATAATAATAAATAAAACGTAAATAAGGGATCTCAGTGGCTAAAATGCGCGATGGCCTCAACAATGGGAATACACAAAGGCAAGGCATTTAGCAAAGGTCGCGCCTGCTTTTCTTTCCCTCGGGAAACGGCGAAATAGAAATATATTGTAGATATAAATATATATATAGAAGTAAATATATGTCGAGCTGAACCCTTGTTTCTCGAGCCTTTTGCGCGTTAATTTATCCAGGGGTTGCTTTCTGCGTCTTTAATGGCATTGTATTGTTTTTTTTTTGTTTTTTTCGGGCCTGGAACTCGAGGAACTCAGGTAGAACTTCTACTTATTTCTACCTGGTTCCGCTTCCCATATCCATCCCGCTTGCACTCACAGGAGACCAGGTGAAAACAACATTTGGCTGCGTGTGTTGTGACCCATAAGGAAATCGTCGTATAAACTACATAAAACTATAGTTTCGATCGAAACAGTCGAACTGGAAATTTATTAGGAATTGCATCTTGCTCAGGACAACAAAATTATTCTTATATTTTTTGAAAATTTTATAAACTATGATAGCTTGGTATGTAAATATTGTTTTTAAATCAAAGAAACTATTAGAGGTTTAATTTGAATTTAATAAAAATGTTTAATCTAAATTGCATTAAAAATATGACCGAAAAATAATACAATAAAATTAACACGTGTGTTTATTTGTTTAAACAGTAAATTTAACATTTCTATAAATATTTTAACTATTGGCATTATTTATATAGAAGATTTATGTTACTTATTGCATTTATTTAAAAAATAAATGCAGAAAATATACAAATGGAATAACGAAAGAATTAATAATTAAATTAGAAATGAAATAACAAAACAATTAATAATTCAATTAAAACCTTTTCAAATAAAACAGAAAATATTTTCTAATTAAAATTCTGCTCCACACTCCTTTCATAAAATATTTATTAAAATATAAAATATAATAATAAATAAAATAATTTTAATCAAATAATTTAATAACAAAAAAACAACAACAAAACACACAAAATTCTACATAAAATCTACATGCAACATATTCTGCAGAGCACACGTAAGCTGCTTACGTCATGTCGCGGCAACATACGTAGTTTGCATTACGTTACTTAAGGCAGACAGTGTTGCTAGGTTGTGACCTCTCGAATAAGCTAGATTTTGTCCAAAAATACGCTTAAACAGGATATATATAAAAAATTAATGCTAAAAATATGATATAACCGAGACTTATTATTGTTATTAATTTTTAAATTAATATAAAAAAAATTAAGCCAGATTTTCATTTAAACACAATTTAAAAATTAAAAAACACTAGATCTGGTGGGAAAATAGCTTATAGCTACATAGCTAGGGCCGCGGCATCTCAATGCAGCAAGCAGATCGTTTTTGCAGTAAGCAGTTTCTAGTTGGAGTAAGCAGTACCAAATGCTAGAACTAGCTAATAATAAGCTAAACTGGGCAACTCTGATCGGCGCAAAGAGTAAAATAAAGAACGAAACGCGACGGCAAAGAAGGTGCAAAAACGAAAAAAGAAACACGAATTTAATACCTAATACGCGAAGAACAAACCGGTTTCTGGCTTTTCTTGAATAAAGCAACAAAAGGCAAAAGAACGTGGCTCTCCCGGTCCCGGCTTTTTCTGTCCCTGTGTTTGTGCCCCATGTTGCCGCGTGCGTGCGTGTGTGTGTGTGTGCGCGTTTGTTTATGTGTGTGAGTGAGTTTATTTTTCTGTGCGTGTGTGTTGCCGCGTAAACAGACGCAGACCAGCAAAAATAAGAAGAAGACGAAGAAATCGGCACGTCGTTTCCATTTGGCGCCCGTTTACATATTTATTTAGCCGGGTGAAAATTTTAATCTAAAAAAGCAAGCACCGCAAGATCGGAAGTAACTCCGCCGGGATACAATTTATACATTTTCGGATTAAATATCCTCGATGAGACGCGCAATTAACAGGGCGCCCGCCTCAGGGTTTGTGAAGACAACAAACACAAACATACCGAAGCCGCCGTCGAAACGATCGCGAAAAGTTGAAAACGACTTTGATTTTCCTAGTGAAAACCAAGAAATAATATTATGCGGAGGTGGGTTATATGTCTAGGTGTATAAAGGAAAAGCTGTGTAGAGGAAAATCAGTGAAAATTGAACCAAAACTCCACTCAGAAAGCAAAACAAAAATTGTCTAAAAAAAACGGTGATCGTTTGCAGGGAGGGAGGGCAACCCTGGAAATATTACAAAACATAAAAACATAAAACTTAAAAACCATAAATAAAAGTGTGAATTTATTTATTTATTTGTCAAACAATTTATAACTTCTTTAAATATAACTTTTTTTGTGCTTTTAGAATAAAGTATTGTATTGTTTATAGGTTAAATTTAAGATTTATTTATTAATTATATAGAATTTTATAACATTTTTGGCTGACCTATTTCCTTCTTTCCCTTTTTTTTAGGTCTACAGAGGAACCACCGACAAACAGCTACGAAAGGAACTACTACGACCGCACCAGCAGCCGCTTAGTCAGTCAATACCAGACGGCAACATCCAATTCCAACGCCAATTCGAGTCCATCGTCAGCAGCAGCAGCCTCCGCTTCCCTAGCAGCAGCAGCAGCAGCCGCAGCAGCAGCAGCAACAGCATCCGCATCGGCGGCAGCAACAGGAGGAGGATCCTCTGAGAGATCGCGAAATAGAGATCGCCTGTACAGGAATGGTTCTGCCAGCGGTCATAGCGGCGGCGGCGGTATCAACAGCGGCAACAGCAGCAGCAACACGACGACGACGACGTCAGCAGCCACAGCTGGTGCTGGAGGAGCTGGAGCTGGAGCTGGAGCACCGCAGGCGCTAGGCGATCGGAGCAGCAGCCACAATATCCACCAGAATCAGCAAAGCGCGCGGGTGGCACCACCACAGTCATGGTACGAAGCTGCCGCCGCTGCTGCTGCAACGACGACGACGACGACGACGGCCCAATTGAAAAGTCCTGGTGGCAGTGGCAATGCCGGCGCCTTGGCAGCCGGTGGCTATGCAATGATGAGCAACAATCACCAGCAGCAGCAGCACCCGCATTCGCATCCGCATCCGCACCTTCAGAATCCTCAACACCCGCATTACAGCAGCAGCAGTCCAGCGGCCGGAGGAGGAGGAGGAGGAATAGGAACCTGCCCATCTCCCGCCCAAGGACAGACACAGATCCAGTCGCAATCGCAAACGCAAACCACGGCCGTGCATCGAAGTGTGGCGTATGCGGGAAGTGCTGCGGATGATTCCACGCGCAAGATGCTCCTGCACAGCAGCAAACTGAATAAGCTACTCAAGGGAGTGGGAGTGGGAGCGGGATCAGCGGCAGGAGCACGCTCTGGTTCGGAATCGCCAGGAAGTGGAGCAGCTGCAGCAGCAGCAGCAGCAGCAGCTAATCCAATGACGACGACAAGTACAATCACAAACAATAGTTTTAGTAGTAATAGTTTAAATAATACAATAAACACGGCAACGCCCACGATGCCAACGATAGCAACTGGTGGTGGTGGTGGTGCAGGAGCAACTGGAGCAGGATCATCATCGATGGGATCGACGACGACGACGACGACGGGGGCAGCAGCCAGCGGTGACATTCTAAATGTGGCCGCTGCATTGGCAGCTGCCGCTGCTGCTGCCTCAGCTGCTGTCTCTGCTGCTGCCTCTGCCTCTGCCTCCTCCGTGGATAATGGGATGCCCTCGTCGCATCCAATTCGGACGCGACACCACCTGCACGGACGCAGCACCACCTCCTCCAGTCGCTCGCACTCGCGCTCACCGAGCAGCTACAGCAGTTCGCACAGCTCCTCATCCTCCTCGCACTCCTCGTCCCACTCGCACGCGTCCAGCCCCGTCCAGTCCACGGGCAATTGTGCGATGATGATGGCCGAGGGTCGTGGCGGACGTAGTCTTCAGTCTGTGGCAGTGACGAGTGAGTATATCCTTAAAGATCTGATTTATTCAAAGATTTATATTAATTTCTCTCCCTTTAAACAGGCAACTCTTCTTCAAATCCCAGTGGCAATGCTGGCAACGCCAACGCCACCACCACCGGTTGCGGCTCCAGTTCATCGTCGAGCAGCAGCAGCAGCTCGAGTGGCTCCTCCTCCTCCTGCTTGACCGTCAATCCTGTGGTGCATTCCGAAGACAACCGGCCGCTGGCGATACGTGTACGCAATTTGCCCGCCCGTTCCTCGGACACATCCCTCAAGGATGGTCTCTTCCATGAGTACAAAAAGCACGGCAAGGTGACGTGGGTCAAGGTGGTTGGCCAGAACTCTGAGCGTTACGCTCTGGTCTGCTTTAAGAAGCCCGATGATGTGGAGAAGGCCCTGGAGGTGTCGCACGACAAGCATTTCTTTGGCTGCAAGATCGAGGTGGAGCCGTATCAGGGCTACGATGTCGAGGATAATGAATTCCGGCCGTACGAAGCCGAGTTGGATGAGTATCATCCGAAATCGACGCGTACCCTGTTCATAGGGAACCTGGAGAAGGACATAACCGCCGGGGAATTGCGTGGACACTTTGAGGGCTTCGGTGAGATCATTGAGATCGACATTAAGAAGCAGGGCCTGAATGCCTACGCCTTCTGTCAGTATTCGGACATTGTCTCCGTGGTGAAGGCAATGCGTAAAATGGACGGCGAACATTTGGGCAGCAACAGGATTAAGCTTGGCTTTGGCAAATCGATGCCCACCAATTGTGTGTGGATCGATGGCGTTGGCGAGAAGGTCTCCGAGTCGTTTCTCCAATCGCAATTCACACGCTTCGGCACTGTGACCAAGGTGAGCATCGATCGCAACAGGCAGTTGGCTTTGGTCCTGTACGATCAGGTGCAGAATGCCCAGGCAGCGGTCAAGGATATGCGCGGCACGATCATGCGTGGCAGGAAGCTGCAAGTGGATTTTGCCTCGAGAGAGTGCCAGGATGCCTTTTACGATAAGCAGGAGAAGCAGCAACAGCAGCAGCAGCAGCAACAACAACAGAGTGCAGGTGAGTTTACCAGGTTAACCAGGACTTGCCTTGCTTTACTAATCTCTGATCTTCCCTGACACAGGTTCTTCTTCCCGCTTTGGTCGCTACGAGTCGACGTCCTCCTCCTCATCGCAGTCTCGTTCGCGGGCATCATCCTTTAGCCGTCACCAGAACAACTCCAATGATGGCTGCTCGCCGAGCAACACTCCTGGGGGACCCAGCAGTGCAACCAACCAAAGCAGCAGCAGCAGCAGCACCTCCAATAGCAGCAACTCCGCCAGCAGTGCAATGCCAGCTCCTAGCTTGGCCTCGGCTGTTGTCAGCGGAGCCTCGGGAGTGGCATTGCCTTCGGCAACAGCGCTGCCTTCGGTGGTTGGTTCCTCCTCGTCCTCATCCTCCTCCTCGGCCAGTTCGATGTCAGCTGCTCTGGCGCAAAGGATGCGAATGGCTAGAAATGCCCGGCATACCATCGATTTTGACTTCAATGATGTGGGTGGAGCTCGGGCGCGGTTTCGCAACTCTGAGGAGTACAACAACAACAACAACAGCAGCAGTGCTGGCGGCAATCCGTCGCAGGATGAGGAGATCCGCTCCGATTCGCCAGTAATCGCACGCTTGGGTCCAGCTGTCAATAGCTTGGGAGAGAGAGATGTGGGGCTCGATGTGCTTGGGGGGACAGCGGCTGGAGCTGGAGGAGCCGCTGGAGGATCCCTTAGCCGAAGGCGATGCGTGAAGACAACCAAAGATTTGCACTCGGTGGTGCATAATCAACGTTTCCATTTGCCAGAACAACTCGAGGAATGCCCGTCCAGTGGTGATGAGGGCGTGGTCAGTCCGCGTAAGCGCATCAAAATGGATTACCACCATCTCCACCATCATTCCAATGCCAGCGGGGAGTCGTCCGTTGGCGGCGAGCACGGCGGCAAGCCGAGCCCCCTCTCCCTGTCCTCCTCCTCCTCCACCTCCACCAACTGTGATGTGATACACGATCCTCTCAATCGCAAGAGCGAAATCCGGCGAGTGTCCGAAGCGATGACAATGACGCCAACACCAACGAGTGGCTCGCCCGGCATGAAATTCCCCGGCGTGACCTCCATGATGCTGAGCTGCCGTCGTCCCTCGATTGATGTGGGCGCTCTGACAGCGCTCTCCAGCTCGTCGGCCTTTCGACATGGTCTCGTGGGTGCCAGCAGCATGGATCAACAGCATCATTTGATGAATGCCTCGCTGGCAGCGAAGCGGAGACGTGTGACCACCACGATGCAGCAGCCCAGCAGCAGTAGCAGCAGCAGCACGTCTGCGACAACGTCATCGTCGTCTTCGTCGACGAATACCGGCAGCAATTCGGTTGGCCTGGTCGGAATAGGCGGCAGTCTCATGGCCACAGATGACTTCCATCATCATGCCTCGCGGGGCAGGGGCCATCAGTTACATTCCCATCACTCGCACGAGGCCAGCGGAGGTGAGAGTGCGGATGGATCTCGTCCTGGGACGCCGCTGTGCGATGAGCGGCCCGAAGTGCTGCCCACAGAGCCGCGCCGCCTGCCGCCACCCAGAGAGAGGGCGCGTGAGCGTGTGCGCGAGGTGATGTGGCTGCCCCTGCCCAAGTTTGGAGTGCTCTTCTTCCAGCAGCAGCAGTCCCGAGGCAGTGGCAGTGCCAGTAGTGGCAGCAGTTACCAGCAGCAGCAACAGCAGCAGCAGCAGCAAGGCTCCTCCAGCAGCAGCAGCAGCAGCGGACTGGGAGCGTCTGCCTCCTCCTCCTCTGCCGCGGCTGCCTGCTCCCTCAGCAACTCTAGTCTAAACGCCTCCAGTCAGGGCGTGGGCTCCGGCTCGGGATCTGCATTCCTGCCCAGCCCTTCGCTTCAGCGCTATTGGCGTTCGTCCTCGCACCACCAGCACCATCATCACCAGCATCACCATCACCACCAACAGCAGCAGCAGCAACAGCAACAGCAGCAGCAGCAGCAGTCGGTGCAACAGCAGCATGGTTCATCCTCCAACTCAGGCCTGATGGCCAGTCCGGCGCGTCCGCGCTCTCTGAGCTCCAATTCGAGTGATTCGGATGTGCCGCAGGGTCACAATGCCGGCGGAAGTCCCTCGTTAGACGAACGACTGCGCAACTTTGAGGAGAACTACGAGCGTTGGTCGGGCGGAGGTAGCAGCAGCAGCAGCAGAGAGCAGCACGGCCACTCAGGCCACACGCCCTCCAGCGCCTCTACGCCCTCCTGGCAGCTGTCCATGCACCTGAATCTGGGCAGTGGCAGCGGCGCTTTGAACTCGCACCAAACGAGCTCGGGCTCGGGTTCGGGCTCTGGATCTGGCAACAGCAACAGTTCCAGCGGCACAGCATCGTCCAGCACCACCAGCAACTCCCGTCACAAATTCCTGGACATTGACGAGCTGCAACCCTCGGACATTGTGAAATCACTGCTGGCCAAGAAGAGTATCTTCGACGATGACTTTCAGCGGCTGAAGAAGAACCAATGGTACGATCCCGCCAGCTCAGACATTGCCTTGGGCTCGAGTTCTTCTGCCAATCTGCTCGTTGGATCTTCCCTGGGATCGGGTGTGTCGCGAGGTCTTTGCAGTGGCAACACCTCCCCAGCATTGCCGAATCTGGCAGCCACCAAGGTGACGCCCATTATTGGGAACTGCAGCAGCAACAGCAGCAGCGGCGGCGGCGGCGGCAGTAGTGGAGGAGGATTGGTTGTCAACTCGTCGGCGGGCAGCAAGACAGGCGGATTGCTTCAGAGGCTAAGCAGTTTGTCGCCAATGAACTCACCCCAGGCTTCGATGTCGCCCTACAACAGCCCGTCGCCATCGCCCTCGGTGGGTGGAGCAGCGGCGGCGGCGGCGGCGGCTGCCCAGCTAGCCAAGCCCACACCAACGGGGCCGGGAGCAGCAGGGGCCGCCAGTGCAGGAAGTAATGCCACCGCATCGGCCTCACCGTCGTCGGGACCCAGCAAGGGTCTGCAATATCCATTTCCCAGTCACCCGCCATTGCCCAATACAGCTGCGCCACCGCCAGCAGTGCAGCCAGCACCACCACCTCCGCCGGAGATGGGAAAGCAGCAGCAGCATCAGCAGCAGCAGCAGCAGTCGTCATCCAGACAGGCAGCTCCTTCTTCTGGCAGCAGCAATCTGACCAAAAGTTTGAGCGTACCCGAAGCTCCGCCACCGCAATCGCCAGCCAGAGTGCAACTCCAGAAGTCGGCCTCAGTGCCAGGAAGCACCAATGTTGGCACTGTCCCCAGCAGCGGCAGCTCATCATCTGCATCAGCATCAGCAGCAACCACATCATCTTTATCTTCATCTTCGTCCAACGGTAACAGTTCCTCAGCAGCCGCATCAGCAGCCACACATGTACAAAAGCCAACGACGCAGCCGCAAAACTCCACAGAGGAGGAGCAGCAGCCAAAGAAGAGTGCAGCTGCCAGTCAAGCCTCCAAGAAGAGCAGCAGCAGCAGCAGCAGCAGTCAGGATAAGTCCCATGGTAAACACAACAATCGTTCGGATGGCGGCGAGAAGAAGAGCAAAAACAAGTCCGACAAGAGCTCATCGTCCTCTGACAAGAGAAAGAACTCGGCCACTTCCCAATCCTCCAAGTCGGCAACTCCCCGCATCGAAGATGATTCCACGGACCAAGAAGAGTCATCGGAGAAGGCGGAGAAAGAGCGCCAGGAGAAGAAGGAGCGTCAGGAGAAGGAGAAGCGCGAGAAGGAGCTTCGCAAGCAGCACGAACGCGAGGAGAAGGAGCGCTGCAAGGCTGCCCAGGAGGAGAAGGAGCGGGAAGAGCGCAAGGCCAAAGAGGAGAAGGAGCGCGAGCGTGAGAGGAAAGCCCTCGAAGAGCGACAAGAGAAGGAACGCGAGGAACGAGAGCTGCGCGAGAAGGAGCAAAGGGAAAAGGAGCAAAGGGAGAAGGAGCAGCGAGAAAAAGAGCAAAGAGAAAAGGAGCTGCGAGAAAAGGAGCTGCGAGAAAAGGAGCTGCGAGAAAAGGAGCAGCGAGAAAAAGAGCTGCGAGAAAAGGAACTCCTCCGAGAGAAGGAGCAAAGGGAGAGAGAGCAGCGCGAAAAGGAGCAATCACGACGCGCCCAGGAGTCCGAGCAAGAAGCTCGCCTGGCCCGCATGCGTGAGCTCTCCTCTTACCACAAAAGCAAATCGGAGGCCAGCTCCGAGGCCACCAGCTTCTATTCCCACAACAATGCCGTCCCGCTGCCCTCAACCGCCTCCTCCGGCGACTGTCAGCACAACAAGGAGAATGCCGTGGATGCCTCCGCTCCGGCTACTCCTGCTAGTGCTACTCCCTTGACGCCATCCGACAACTCAGCCAAGGATCGCTCCCGCAAATCCTCCAGGAATTCGCCCGTGCGCCTCCACAAGCGACGCCTCAGCTCGCAGGATAGCAATCACAGTGGCGGCGGCGGAGGACCCAGCCATCAGAATCATCACGAGGATTATGTGAAGCGCATTCGCATGGAGAACTCGCAGAATGCCTCAATACCGAACAGTAATCAAAGGCTGAACGATCGTCGCGACTCCAAGGAGCACAAGAGCGCGAGCTCCAAGGAGGAGAAGACGAGCAACAGCTCCCAGCACAACGCCAAGTCGCATGGCAGCGGTGGCAGCTCATCGTCCTCGTCCAAGCATCATCGCCGGGACAAGCATCATCAGAAGAGCAGCGTGAGTTCCCTCGAAACAAATCCCTCCATGGAGACTCTTGATTCCGCTGTGCAGGCCAAACAGCACTTGAATACCAGCGAAGAGGAGCAGCAGCAGCAGCAGCCCAAAAGGGAGAAGGAGCAGCGAGGGGAAAGAGAGCATTCCAGTAGCCACCATCACGGCGGTGGCGGCGGCAGCAGCTCATCCTCCAGGCACAAGAGCAAGCGGGATCATCATCATCATCGTGAGAAGAAGCGACATTCGGTGGCGGAGTCCACCAATACGGACGAAGAGCAGCATCCCACGCACTCCCAGCAGCCGCAGCAGCAACAGCAGCAGCAGCAGCATAATCCGCACAGGAGAATCTCGGCGGCGGGCAGTGGCTCAGCGGGTGAGCTGAGCTCGGCGGCAACCAACACTTCGAGCGGGAAGCCCCACCACCATCATCATCACCACCGACGCAGTGTGGAGAGGAAATCCTCGCGGGGCTCCGACGAGGGTCACCACTCTTCCTCAAAGTCGCTGCGCATCAAGCTAATGATAATGAGCTCAGCGGACTCAGACGACACGGATGATGCCTCCAAGAAGCATTCGATCTTCGACATTCCCGACGATTGCCCCAACGTCTCGATGTACGACAAGGTCAAGGCCCGGAGCTGCAAGAATATGCAACGCCAGGCGGAGGAGAAGAAGATCAAGGCCAAGTTCTCGCAGCTGAAGCAGTCGCGAGCCAAGAAGAAGCGCTCCACCAGCTATGACGGTGACTCGGACACCGAATTCGAGGATCGGCATCATCGCAACAGCGGCAGCAGCAGCTTCCATGGTCGCTATCCTGGCTTATCGAGCAGCGATGAGGATGATGATGACGACGAAAGACGTCAGCCAAGGCGAATCTTCTCGGACTCGGATGCCGATCAGGAGGGTGAGCATCAGGAGCATCAGCAGCAGCACCAGCAACAGCAGCAGCAGCAGCAGCAGGATGCAGGCTCCATGCCAGATGCCAAACTTGTGCGACAAATGCAACAGAATCTGCGAAGATTATGCGATGGAGACGACGAGAGTTCCGAGGATGAGATTAGAAGGAATGTGCTTAAGCACAGCCACCTGGGAAAGCGCAACTCGCACTCCACCCGCATAGCCTCCGATTCGGAGTCACAGTCTCAGCCCGCTCCCGACTTGATGATCAAGCAAGAGCCGTCGCCAGCAGCAGCAGCAGTTCCTGCTTCCGCTCCTCCGCAGGAGATCAAGCAAGAGCAGCTGTCGGACAGCGAGCAGAAGTTCAAGTCTCGCCACGATTCCAACTCCTCGATGGAAGAGCGAAAGCTTAAAACTGAGAGAGAGATCAAGAAGGAATTTGGCGACTTTTACAACTCCTCGGCAGGCGGCTATGCCTACTCCGATTCGGGAAAGATCAACAGCAAGGACTACTCCCCGGAGACGCGAAAGAAGCACAAGAAGAGCAAGAAGCGGCTAAAGTCCTCGTCCACTGTGGAGACATCGCCTCTGGTGGTCACAGCGCCCTCAACGCCCTCCATCTTTGATATGCATTCCACCTCCGTCGCCGTCGGCGACTTTAAGCCTAAAATGGATAGCTTTGACGATCTAAAAACGGAGACTGTGGTGGCACCACCGCAGCCGCTTGACAGCGAAAGGCGGAAGCATAAGGAGCGAAAGGAGAAGAAGCGCGAGAAGCTGAGGAATCTCACAGAGACGAACAACAGCACTGTGGGCAGCGTGACCACCATTACCACTCCCAATCCACCAGCACCGATGGCCACCAATGAGCAGGTGATCAGCTCAGAAAAACTCTCCAAGGAGGAGCGTCATCGGCTGAAGAAGTCAAAGAAATCAAAGAGTTTGGATACCTCATCAACCAACAGGCTTTACAACTCGACGACCACGCCAATGCCCGCTACACCCACGTCGGCACCCTTGTTGGCGGCTCAGCCGCCGTCGAAACGCGGCGAGGACAAGATGGAGTTCATCTTTGGCATCATTTCCGACGAGGATGAGTCCCAGTTCACGGATGAGCAGGGAGAGAACAACAAGGAAATGACCACACAGGCCACCTGTGTCTCCACCACGGGTCCCATTGTCTCGGCAGCTCTGCAAACCTATAAGCAGGAACCTTCCACGCCCTGTAAGAATCTGGAGGCGAGCAACCAACTGCCGATGCAGGAGGAGGAGCAGCCGCAGCCGCAGATCCAGCAGCAGCAGCAGCAGGAGAGAAGTCGCCAAACGACGGGAGGTAGCAGCTCGTCTTCGCATGCGGACAGGGAAAGGCATCGCAAGGAGAAGCGCGAGAAGAAGCGACGCGAAAAGTCGCAGCGAGAACAGCAGCAGCAGCAGCAGCAGCAACAGCAAGCGCAACAGCAGCAGCAGCAGTCCTCGAAGATTCAAGATGCCAAGGTTGAGGATGACAACAGCGTGGACATGGACGAGGCAGGCCGTGCTCTGGAGGCACAGCTGATGAATGACTTTGACAGCAAGTTGATGCCCGAGGAGGAGGCCACACCATCGACGGCCAACACCTACAGATCCGATATGGCGGATGTTTTCCGATTCTCCGACAACGAGGACAACAACTCGATGGACATGATCAAGCAGGGAAGCAACAAGCCTGAGCAACAGCAGCAGCAGCAGCAGCAGCAGGAGCAGCACAAGAGCAAGGACAAGAAGAAGAAAAAGAAGCGTTCCAAGGAGGAGAAGCAGCAGCATCGCCGCGAATCCCTGCCCCTTGTGGCACCACCTCCCCAGCCTTGTGTTCCAGCCTCCGCGCCACCCACACCCGGCAAGCTCACGGTCAATGTGCAGGCAGCCAGCAAGCATGCGGAGGAGCAGATGGAATCCAAGCGTCCGTCGTCGTCGTCGTCGTCGCCGCCTTTGTGCAAACCATCGCCCAGCTTGCCTTGTCTGCTTGGCGATGATGACGACGAGGATGTGCGGCTGCCCACGCCGAAGCTGCCGACGAAACCCACAACGCCCACGAGTCGGGGCAGTGACAGTCTCACCACGCCGTCACGCGAGAAGCCACGCCTGATCAGTCCCATACCCAAGACGCCGACAATTACCAACAGCAGTTCCATGCTCTCCACCCAGTCCGCCGAGACTCCGGTAAGCACGGGCGCCGGCGTAAGTTCCTCCTCGGCGTTGGCCACCACGCCCACGTCTTCGACATCGGCGGCGGCGGCAGCAGCCAGTGCAGCAGCTGGAGCGGAGACATCGCCCACAAGCAGTGCTGCAGGTCAGAAGAAGAAGGAGATCTTCATACCGGGCTTCGATGGTCAGCTAGATGACAGGATCAGCGAGTCGGCCGTGCAATCCATCTCAGCAGAGTTCAATTCAACGTCCTCGCTGCTAGACAATATGGGAGATGAGCCCAAGATACCTGTGGCATCGCCACCGAGTGCGATTAAGCCGCAGGACAAGATGGAGGAGAGCAAGTCGCGGGTAACCATTTCACAGGAGGAGACCGAGAGTGCCGTGTCCGCTCTGTTGGGCGAAAGCTTTGGCACTTCCTCAACGGCAGACTACTCCCTGGATGGCATGGATGAGATGACTTCGGTGAGCGATGTGGAGACGCCAGCTCTAGTGGTCGCCGAACCCGATGAAGAGGCCGCCCTGGCGGCCAAGGCCATCGAGGCGGCTGTAGAGCCGGTAGCCTGCATCCTAGAAGAGCCTGAACTGGAGCCAGAGCCAGAACCTGAGCCTGAAGTGGAACCAGAACCCTCACCGGAGCCAGAGCCTGAGCCAGAGCGAGAGCGAGAGCGAGCGGCTGGTCAACGAGTCTTGCTGGATCCCGAGGAGATCAACAAGGCGGTGCAGAGTCTGAGGCACGAGGACATGATGGACATCAAGGCGGACACGCCACAGTCGGAGCGGGACTTGCAGATCGATACGGACACCGAGGAGAATCCCGACGAAGCGGATAGCAGTGGACCAAGCCTGAAGATTGACGAAACGGCCCAGAGTTCCTCCTCTTCGCCCGAGAAGTCCATGGCCCGAGAGGCGCCTGTAAAGGACACTCCCTTGGTGGAGGCCAAGCCGAAGGCAAGTCAGGAGACGGTATCGGTGATTACCAAGCTGCCCTCCCTGGAGCCGCAGCAGAAACCGTCAGCCGCCACCTCATCGCCGGCCAAGATAGAGCCACCCACCATCAGCAAACTGCAGCAGCCTCTGGTGCAGCCCGTGCAGACGGTGTTGCCTGTACCAGCGCATATTCAACCGCCAGTCATTAACCTGGATCTCTCCAATGTCATGAACAACTGCTCCAACTCTAATTCCAATTCCAACTCCAGCACGGCTTCTGCGACAGCCTCTGCTTCTGCTTCAGCTTCGATTTCCTTTGGCAGTCCCACAACTATGCCCAGTAGCCAGAATATTATGCCTCAGGCATCGACACCAAAGCAACAGCAACAGCAGCAGCAGCAGCAGCAGGCGCCGACAACGCCACTGCGCACGCAGTCGCTCATCATGCAGCCGCCAACGATTTCAATACCAGAGCAAACGCCTCATTTTGTGGTGCCGCAAATGGTGTTGTCACCGCACCAGCATCCACAGCAGCAGCCGGGAGGAGCCTTTATGGTGGGCATACGGGCGCCGTCGCCGCACAGTCCGCTTCTGTCACCCGGTCGTCCGGCTGGTGGAGTCCAAAGTCGCGGTGTTGTGGGTCAACTAAGTCCCGTGGGGCGTCCTGTGGTTAATCCCCAGCAGCAACATGCTCTGATGACCAGCCCGCAGGGCAGCATAAGTCCCCTGGCCAGTCCCACATCGCGAGTGGTGGCCACGAACAGCTCACCGACCACCAGCAAGCCCAACAGCTACCAGCCTAGGAGCCAGCCGCAGCAGCAGGCCCAACAGATGCCCTCACCCAAGTCCGTGATAGAGCTGCAGACATCGCCGCAGTTGATGCCCATTCCGTTGCAGAAGATGCCGCCGATGGCAGTGCCCCATCATCCGACGATCATCAGCAAAGTGGTTACGGTGCAGCCGCAGCAGGCCACTCAATCGCAGGTGGCCAGTTCGCCGCCTTTGGGCAGTCTGCCGCCGCACAAGACCTTGCACGTGAATGCCCAGCAGCAGCAGCAACATCACCAGGCGCAGCAACAGCAACAGCAGCAGCATTCGCCGCAAATGATGACGCAGAAGCAACACCAACAACATGTGCAGCATCAACAGTTTATGCATCAACAGATGATGCAGCGACAGCAGCACCAGCAACAGCAGCACATGCACCAACAGCAGCAGCAGCAGCAGATGCATGGCCAGCAGTCGCCTCAGATGACGCAGCACCAGTTGCAGCAGCAACAACAACAGCAGCACCATCAGGCTCAGCAGCAACATCAGCTAAACCAGCAACATCAGGCGCAACAGCAACATTTGTCCCAGCAGCAGCACCAGGCGCATCAGCAACTCAACCAGCAACATCAGGCTCAACAGCAACATCAAGCACAGCAACAACACCAAGCGCAGCAACAATTGAATCAGCAACATCAGGCG
Source organism: Drosophila truncata (assembly GCA_008042515.1). Classification (NCBI taxonomy): domain Eukaryota; kingdom Metazoa; phylum Arthropoda; class Insecta; order Diptera; family Drosophilidae; genus Drosophila; species Drosophila truncata. The sequence goes on along the minus strand of VNJQ01002932.1, from coordinate 137,233 downwards.
CAGCAGCAGCAATTGCACATTCAAAAGCTACAGCAACAGATTCATGTTCCTCAGCAACAGCCATCGCCCCAGGGAGGCGCCTCGCACTTGGCCCCGCCACCACCACAGATGTATGGACAGCAGCCACATCATGCGCAGCCACCACATCCCCGTGGAGTGCCACCGCAGCAACAGCAACAGCAGGCACATATGCAACACAGTCCCCCCTGCAAGCCAGTGGTTACTCAAGGACCTCCTCAGCCTGCGATCTTGACAAGAGTGAATCCGCAGGGACAGCAACTGTTGCAGCAGTCACCACACCATCCCCAGCAGCAGCAGCAGCAGCAGTCACCACACCATCCCCAGCAGCAGCAGCAACAATCTCCTCTCAATGTCATACAGAGTGCACCCAAGTTGATAGTCCAGCAGCACATTGTGGCACCGCCACCGAGCCAGGTTGCTGCAACGCAGCCACCAAATGCCATTCACTATCCGCCGCCGCCGCCGAGCAAGGAGAGTCCTGGAGCTCTCGCTGTCCCAGTGGAACCACCATCGCCCATGGCCATGGCAGGTCAGCTGAAGACCTCAGAGAGCGTCTCGGTGATACGCACACCAACTCCCACGACCAGTTCGGCTGTGATCTCTCCCAAAACGGGGGCAGCGGCCACTTCCCTGCTCACAGAGGAGAATGTAATCAAGATTTCGCAGCCCAAGCAGGATGAGCTCATCGAACAGGACTCCAAGGAGGTGGACAGCGACTATTGGTCGGCCAAGGAGGTGCATATAGACACGGTGATCAAGAAACTGGATCCTCCGTTGGCCAACAAAGACGAAAAGCGGCCTCTGGAGATGCAAGTAGCTCCGGTTTCGGTGGAGCTTCCTCAGGAGACGCCGCTGCCAACACCACCTGCCGTGGTAGTAAATGTTAACAGCTCGTCCAACGATCACGACACAGAGGACGAGACGGAGACCCGGCAACTGCCGCCTGTGAAGCCAGCCACGCCAACTGTGGGCAGACCACCAGGCAGGGGAGGCACCGCTAAGCGCGGACGCCAGCCCAGAGGAGCAAAGAAGCTGGGAGGTATTCCCCTGAATCCTGTCGGTTCTGGAGTTCCGGGCGCTGAATCCGGTTTGGTGCTGCAGCCAGGTGACAATGGAGTGCAGACCAGAGGACTGAGAAAGCCTGCCACTGCTCCGGTGACGCGAGGCAGAAAAGGACGCCCACCAAGGAACCTCCTCCTGCAGCAACAACAACTGCAGCAGCAGCAGCTGGATATGCAGCGAAAGGCCATGGAAATGGCAGCAGCCACAGCAGCACAAGCACAGCCTCAGCAAGCAGTTGTTGCTCCAGTGGCAGCACCACCACCGGTTCCAACACCGCCAACTCCTGTGCTGACAGCCGCCGAGAAGAAGGCCAGGAATCAGGCCCTGACGCAGGCTCAGACTCAGAACGTGGCTGTTCCTGGCTCCAATCAGGACATTTACGAGTTCCACGAAGACGCCGGCGAAGAGCCCAAGGCAAAGGCTAATGCCACAGCTGGACCACCAGCTGAGGATCAACGCCCACGTCTCATTCTGACCATCAACAAGACGCAGCCCTCGATCAAAAACAACAGCAGCGACATGGATCAGCAGCAGCAGCAGCCACAGCAGCCCCAACAAGAGGTAGATTCCAATGCCGGCGATAATTCCGAGTCCAGCAACACGCGCAAATCGCGACGCCTGCAGGAGAAGGAAGATCGCAGCACTGTGGATGATATCATTGAAGATGTGGTACGGAATACCAACACACCGACAGGAGCAGGAGCCACGCAGCAGCAGCAGCAGCAGTTGCCAAAGGGCGCCCAGACACCGCCGCGACGCTCGGGCAGAAATGCTCAGGCCAAGAACAAGGATGCAGTGCACACCACGGCAACACCCAATGCAGTGGGTCGCCCAAGGCGTTCCAAGGACAGAAAGACCATTTGCGAGCCGCCGCCAAGCATGATGATGGAGGACTCAATGGCCTCCAATCCCAGTCCAGCTCCTTCCACCTCAATTCTGCTGCCGCCGCCAGCGCCGGCGCCTGAGCCAGTGTCAGTGTCAGTGACAGTGCCAGTGCAGCCTCATATGCCGCAGCTGGACAGCAAGGAAGTGGTAGAGCCTCCAGTTCTTCCTCCACCTCCTGCTCCTCCTGCTGCAGTAACACAACCAAGTCCAGCACCCGTTGTTGTACCCGTGGCACCAGTCATTCCGCCCGTCAAAACGACAATTCCACAGCATCCGAAGAAGAAGGCAATTGCAGCAGCCGAGATAGAGTCATATCAGGCCATCAACAACTCGTCCATACCCAGCGGTGGCCTGCCGATGCACCAGACAGCAGCTCCGGCCACACAGAAGATCACTGGCGGGGCAGCGGATGCGGTAAGCAAGGCTCTGGTGGATCCCGTGACGGGAGTAATAACCGCAGGAATGCCGCAGGGTAAGGAAGGCAATCTGCCGGCAGCAACAGCAGCGGCTCCCTCCAATGAGGCTCCGCCTACCACGCAGCAGCAACAGCAGCAGCAGCAGCAACATCAACAGCAGCAGCAGCAGCAGCAGCACCAACAGCAGCATCTGCAACAGCCACATCATCATCATCATCATCAGCAACAGCAGCAACCGCAGGCTCCGCAGCAGCAGATCAGCGCCACAGTGATTGCTCCTCCAGCTACGGCTCCCATTACAGCTCTGAGCAAATCCGTGCAACTTGAGGCCGCGGCAGCAGCAGCAGCCCTGCTCAACAAGCCGGTGAGTGTGTTGATGAAGGGAAGTCCCAATCCCCTGGTGATCCAACAACAACAACAACAACAGCAGCAACAGCCGCCACAACAGATGACAGCACCGCCAAAACAGCCCATAATTCTGCAGCAGAATCCTTTGCCAACGGTGTTGCAACATGCACAGCACACAAATGTGCGACCGCCGCAGCCTCTAAAGGCGCATGTCCTCAACAGGGAAAAGAATCTGCAGCAACAGCAACAGCAGCAGTTAACGCCCACAAAGCAGCCGGTAGGAGCAGGAGCAGCTCATCCGCAGCATCAACAGCAGTTGCCATTGGGCAGCCACTTGATGCTCACAGATGCTGTGGGAAGTCAACAGCTTTTGCAGCCGATCATTGCCCGTCACATGCAGCAGCAGCAACAACAACAGCAGCAGCAGCAGCAGCAGCAGCAACATTTGCTAGTCAATGTGCCGCCACCACCAACAGCTCACTCGCCGCACTCGCCCAGGATTCCTGGACAGCAGCTGGGACCCGGAGCTACGGTCACGCCACAGCAACAGCAACAAACGCTGGTGATCAAGCAGGCAGCGGCAGCGCCGCCTCAGATACTGCACGTGGTGAGCTCCAAGGCTTCGGTGGTGCCGCAACCGCAGCAGCAGCAGCAGCAGCAGCAACAACAACAGATGCCACCCACCTCAGCCGGAGCCGGAGTTCACTTGCAGATGGGCAAGCCCACCTTTGGCTATGCGCCCAATGTCCTGCCACCCAATGCAGCCGCAACATCCGTGCAGCAACAGCAGCAGCAGCAGGCGATGTACAAGCCACCAAATCAGCCAAAGGGCGGCATGCCGCCTCACGGCATGATTCTGCCCACACATCCGGCGATGTTGTTGCAGCAAAAGCCACCGGCACACCTGCAGGCGCAGCAGCATCAGCTGACACCATCGCCACCGCTGCCTGGCAAGCCCAATCCTGTGGTACACAGCCTGCAGGCGTCACAGATGCTGCCCGGCAGTGTGGGAAGTCCACCGCCGGTGTCCGCTGCCGTGCTGAAGTCCGCCCAACAGCAGGTTAACTCTGCAGTGCTGCGCACGGCTATACCAAACATTAGTCCGCAGGGCCAGCCGCGGGTATCGCCTCTGGTTCTGCCGCCAGGAATGGCCGGAGTGCCGCCCTTCGATGCCAGCTTGGTGAGTGTTGTTTTAATCTCTCATTTAAGATCCATTAACCCCATAACTCCAAACTCTAAACTCTAAACTCTTAACTCTAAACCCTTAACTCTAAATATATATTTACCATTTAACATTGCTTCACTTGTGGATGCAGCATGACCTGGGCGCCTATGTCAGTGGACGGCGCACCCAGAGTCCGCCGCCAGCGCATCAGCAGGCATCGCCCATAACACCGGTAATGCACAAGTTTTACTTGCGGAGCTTTCAAGTAGCGTAACCCAATCGAGATTCCCTCTAGACTTTACATTAAATCAGAGAAGATGTAATAAAATGATGACTAATCTTGAAATATTCTCCCTGTTTTCTCCTCCTTAGAACGACTCAACGTATCGCGGAGTGGCCGCTTCCAGGGATTTCATGCTCTATCAGCATCACATGATGCGCAGCGGCGAGTACGATGACAAGATGATCAGCAGCAGTCCGCCTTTAGAGCTGCGACGACCTGGCAGTGGTCCGCCACGAGCCATAGCAGTGCCGCACAGCCTGCAGAGTCCCCAAGATCGCACAGCAGCAGGTAAGATGGAAGCTCTTCGAAACCCTTTAGAAATCTCTCTTAAAATATATTCAAAACCTCTTCCAGACTCACCGCAAATGGCGCAGGTTTATGTGCACAATGCTCGCATTCCGCCGGCCCACTTCAGCGATATTGCCTCGCGTGGCGGTTACTACGAGAGCGGTGGCATTCAGTTGGAGCCACCGCCAGCCCATAGACCAGCGGCCTCCATTAGCGTGGTGGTTCCGCCACCCATGCCCAATGTCTCCGCCGGCAGTCCGTTTATTGGACGCGAAGTCCTGCATCCGGGAAGCAAGCAGGCAATGGAAATGACGCTGGAGGAGCGCGAAATGGAGCGCATGTCCATGATAGCAGCTGTCGGTAAGTGTAATCATTACAATTTTAGCTCCGAGGGGGAAAAATCTAATGAATATCTATTTCTATTTCTTCCAGTCAAACAACAGCAAGAACAAATGCCACCTGTTCTCCACGCTGGCATGGAGCTGGCTCAGCAGGCACCGCCAGCAATGGCTCCACCGCCAGGCGACTCTCTGGTGACGCTTCTCCAGCGCTATCCGGTGATGTGGCAGGGATTGTTGGCCCTGAAAACCGATCAGGCAGCCGTCCAGATGCACTTTGTCCACGGAAATCCGAATGTGGCGCGAGCATCGTTGCCCAGCTTAGCGGAGACCAACACGCCGCTGCTGAGGATAGCCCAGAGGATGCGTTTGGAGCAGACACAGCTGGAGGGAGTGGCCAAAAAGATGCAGGTATGTAAAGCATAATTTAGAAGATGCTTTGGCAAGCTAATCTAACATTACTACTCTCCTCCTCCTTTAGGTGGACAAGGAACACTGCATGCTGTTGGCCTTGCCCTGTGGCAGGGATCATGCGGATGTGCTGCAGCACTCGAGGAACCTTCAGACCGGATTCATCACTTATCTGCAACAGAAAATGGCCGCCGGCATTGTGAATATCCCGATACCGGGCAGCGAGCAGGCGGCCTATGTGGTGCACATCTTCCCGGCCTGCGATTTCGCTAACGAGAACCTGGAGCGCGCTGCGCCCGATCTCAAGAATCGTGTGGCCGAGTTGGCCCACCTCCTGATAGTCATAGCCACTGTGTAAGTCACAGAAAACAAAACTGGATGAAAACGAAACCCCCCCCCCCAAACGGATGCGACACCACAACACACGGAAGCTACAAACCAGAAACCAGAAAGATCGATAGAAAGAAAAACAAGTTACGCTCTTCTAGTATTTTAAGTAATTTTAAAAATAGCGATTAAACAAGCAAAAGTTTAAAACAAAAGCAAAGCAAACACTAAAAGAACTTAAAGAAGCAAACTTTATTGAATAAAAAAAGAAAAAAAAGAAAGTAAATGCAAGAGAGAAGGCAGAAGAAAGGCTAGAAGAACCTCCTCTCACGAAAGAGAGAGACTCTCAAAGGACACACACACACACATTTTAAAAGCATACTTGTCGAAATTTTTATATTATTTAACATTTCCTAATTTAGATGAAGAAAATCCAATTAATTAACAAGAAGCTTGCAAAGTATCGTTAAGTTTGATCTCAAGAAAGAAAGTTTTATTTTTGCTTAATTTAAAAAATGAAGGAAACCCACGTAAAACACACACACACACACAGAAAAACGAAACAAATTGAAACGAAAAATGTTTGGAAGAAAAACAAACAAAAGAAAGCCTACCAACATAATAACTGTAATAACTGTACTATGCATACTACTATCCCCCATACATAATATGAATATCCAAGGTCCCTCAAACACAAGTTTAAGTTTTGATTCAACTAATTCGGCGGAAAGTTATAGTTGCCGCCGTTGCCCCCTTTGCTCCACGTTCTACAAAGTTTCTTTGCCGTTTAACTTCCGATTCTTCGATTCGGCATCGGTTCCTTGGCTCTATGGAATGTCTGTCTGTCGTGTGCCGACGTGACATAGACCCAAAGAACTGCCCCCGAGTCCGATCAGAGATCCCTGCTGTTGTTCCAAGCACAATTTATATAGGTTTAGCGATGCGCCCAGAGGCTTTTTTCCTACAATTACATACATAAATACATACATACAACACACGTATACATTATGCATTATTACATTATACATTTATCCTAGAAGCGTATATATTTAATTATAATCGAATATTGTAAGCCAAATACTTTAAACAAAACCCGTTTCGCTCTGCACCAGAGCTGCGTTCTTCTATTTTTGAACTTTCCAAGCCTTGTTTTCTGTTAGTTTTTCCTTGATTTTTGTTTAATTATATAAAAAAAGAAAGAAAGAAAGAAACAACAACACTGCCACGAAAACACTCTAAACTATAAAATCGAAATGATTTCGAACACCTTGAGAAACTTTGTAGAATGTCGGGCAACCCCCAGGCGACGGCTCTAACTACCCCCAAGCAACACACACACACACACGCACACTCTAAATATGATGATGATACAATAACCTATATAGTACCCGTACCCTCTCTCTGTACACTCCTTAAGCTTAAAACACACACAACCCGTACATTTTCACAGCCCCCTTGTAAATTATGTGACGACGACCGATCGATCGATGGATCGTCGAGTAGTAATAATAAAAAGAAAGAAAGAAAACACACACACGAAAATATTAAAAATGAGAAAGAAAAACAAAAAACAAAAAACAAAAAACACACAATTGTAAAATATTTAAATTATTTAGACTCTAAACAAGTATATGAAATGTAAATACAGTTTAATTAGTGTTTAGCGCGTATTTAGTTGTATGTTTTAAAACTAAACTAAAGAGAGAACAACTGTACATTATATAACACAACTAACGATACGAGGAGACGAGGAGGAGGGAGATCTATCTGCGGATCCTCTCCACAGATCACTCGATCTGAGATCGTGCCCACAAACAAAAAAAAACAAAACAAAAACAAAACAGATGAAAAGTAAAACAGAAAAGAGAAAAGTTGGAAGAAGAAAGTAAGAGTAAGAGAAGGAGGAGAAAGCAGCAAGTAAACAAAAACAAAACACACACACACACACACACACACACACACTTTTTCAAAGTTGAACAACAGATGAGGAAAAGCGCTGTTAAAAATATGTTAATGTATAAGTTGTATGTTTTAAGACACTTTTTAGTTATTTCCTAAGTTAATTTGAAGAAACCGATTAAATTACACTTATTTCTTACACTTGCTTTTGTTTTCATTTTCTTATAAACCCCCCACCCCCACCCCCAAAGACCGGAAAAAAAAGAGTTGACAAACCGAACAGAAACCGATTTCTATCTCTCATAGAATTTCTCTATAGATTTCTCGGCCCGTAATACCCGTAAAAATCGAACCCAATAGCGAAATGCAACTTATACATACATATATACATAATATATATAGATGTTAATGTTATACCTGTAATTAAATAAATTCTATACCTATGCAGATGCGCGAGTTTACATTACGGGGAAAGCCGGGTTCAAAATTCAAAAAGCGCGCGCATTAAGTTGAAACGGTTATGGGTTGGGACTTGGCTAGATCGATATCCGACTAAAACTATCGGTATTTTGTCGACTGTCGCAAGCAGTATACGATTGGAGCAAGCAGTTTTGGGTTTATTTAGGTGAAAAGCAGTGTTACCAGGTTAAATTTATGGTTAAATATAACAAATAAATGCTGAAAACCATGCTATAACCTATAAGTATTATTATTATTACTTTCTTAATTAATGTAAGAAAAACTTAGGCCAGATTTTCTTTAAAAACAGCACAAGTTAAAAAAAAAAAGAAAATTAGATCTAGTGATAAAATAGCTAATAGCGAAACGGTTAAAGACAGCTTACAAATTTAAATGCAATATAATAATACAAGAATGCGCATCATCAAATATCCAAAATTATTATAAATCAGACAAATAATAACAGAAATAGTGACATACTAATTAAAAATACTAAAATATACTAAATGAATAGTAAAACTAGCTATTTTTAAAGCTATTAGCTAATTGCAAGCTACATTTTCAAATACGCTAGAACTAGCTAATAATAAGCTAAACTGGCAAAACTGCTTAGGTTGAAAAAAGAAAATAAATATAAAATTAAAAGTCAATTTAGTGCAATTCCTGGCAATAAACAAAGCGAAAAAACGCAAATTAAAGTTAGAGTTAAGACTGCGTCCTGCCCCTCATAACAGTTTGCCTGGAGCTGAAAGGCTAAAGCCTAAAAAACTAAGAGAAACAAAGGCCGAAAGAAAATCCCCATCAAAATGGTGAGTAATAGTTACAAAAAAAAGGCCAACAAACGGTAAATACACCTGCCAGGAGCCGCCGCCCCATGCGAAAAGTGAAAAGAAAAGAGTTTAGAAAGACATTTCACAGAGTTCTGTTTGGGAGAAGGGAAAAGGGGAAGATGATGAGCCTAAAACAATGCCCATATATGGCAATACCGGTCGTGCTCCCTCTCCCCCTCCGCCACTTCTCTCTTTTGGGGCTTTGGTCTTATCTCCGCTTAAGTGACTCAAGTTTCCACACGAAATCAATGAATTTTATCTTTCCCTTCCCCCCGGTTCTCATCTTCGCAGTCGGAAATGCAAATGGACTGCGCGTTGGACCTGATGCGACGCCTGCCGCCCCAGCAGATCGAGAAGAACCTCATCGATCTGATTGATTTGGCGCCGGATCTGTGCGAGGATCTGCTCTCGTCCGTGGATCAGCCGCTGAAGATTGCCAAAGACAAGGAGCATGGCAAGGATTACCTGCTGTGCGACTACAACCGCGACGGTGACTCCTATCGATCGCCCTGGTCGAACACCTACTATCCGCCGCTGGAGGATGGCCAGATGCCGTCGGAGCGGCTGCGCAAGCTGGAAATCGAGGCGAACTATGCCTTCGATCAGTACCGGGACATGTACTTTGAGGGCGGCGTCTCCTCGGTGTATCTGTGGGACTTGGATCACGGTTTTGCCGCTGTGATACTCATCAAGAAGGCCGGCGACGGCAGCAAGATGATCCGCGGCTGCTGGGACTCCATTCATGTGGTGGAGGTGCAGGAGAAGACCACCGGCCGGACGGCACACTATAAGCTCACCTCCACGGCAATGTTGTGGCTGCAGACGAACAAACAGGGCTCCGGAACGATGAACCTCGGCGGTTCGCTAACGCGTCAAACGGAACAGGATGCCAATGTCAGTGAGTCGTCGCCGCATATTGCCAACATTGGCAAGATGGTCGAGGAGATGGAGAACAAGATCCGGAACACGCTCAACGAGATATACTTTGGCAAGACCAAGGATATTGTGAACGGACTGCGTAGCACGCAGTCGCTGGCCGACCAACGGCAGCAGGCGGCCATGAAGCAGGACCTGGCCGCGGCCATTCTGCGGCGTAACGTCAAGCCCGAATCGAACTGAACGAACGTCAAGGCTGACGGCGGTAGGTAGCTCTGCAGCGTCCTCGTAATTAAATTTCAACATAAACCACAAACCACAAACCATAAACCATAATAATATCCCCCCACTAAGCGGGGTTTCTTCTGAGCCTTCTGAATGGATGTAATAACATGCGAATTGAATGCTGTTCTATGCTAGGATATTATTTCCAGTCTGGGCATTAGTTTATCCGCACAATTCCCTGTTATTTACATCCTTTAGTCTAGCAAAGTTATAGGAGAAGAACCTCGCCTAGGATGGTGGAAATTAAGCAGATTAAAAAATATTTAATACGCATTTCTAGGCAATAAATTTGTTAAATAAGAGAGAAATTGTTAAATGGAGAAGACATGTCAAACCCCCCACATAAATATTGTTGTAGAGTTCACAGTTCCACAGTTCAGCCGCAAAAGCCAACTTCGCCGCCCTCAAGAGACAGTATCCATAAGTATTTGTATCTTATTTGTAAAATGCCTAACATATTTGCACCCAAGTCGTGGCGTTTCATTCTTCCGCGAATAAATAATGTCTTTATTAATTGTGTCTTTTTTTATATTCGTTGTATGCGCATGCATGTGTGTTTTCTAACAATAAGAAGAGGCAGGAGAGCTCGAAGAAGCAAGATTACTAACTGAAATCGCTTTGTAATTGTATTATCTGAGGAAATGCACATTACCTTCTAAATACTTTAGTTTTTTTTTATAAAAACAAACATTTTTTGGATGGCAAAGAGAAATTTTATACAACAGAAAACTAATAAATATTGAATTATTAAGTATAGTTCGTGTTCTTTCTTGGGGGAATGGATAATGGATAATGGTTTGCATAAAATTAAACTTTCCCTCTGCTTTACTTTAAATTTAATTTGATAAACCCACAATTCCCCTTTAATTTATACAATTCCCTTGTTTAATTTTTTATCAATTTTACCAGGAATTACTTGTGTTATCTTATTTGATAAATAACTCAAGTTAACAAAAGATAACACACATTGGGAGTCATCAAAACACTTTCAGTTTGGTTCACGGCTACCTTTAAGTTACGATTGCATTTATTTTTATGAAAAGTTCTTAAACCGCTTGATTAAAAATATATATATTTAAATACATTGAGGTGTGTGGGTGTTGTGTGCTTAGGCTTAGACATTTTGCAAAAGTAAATAGTTAAAGTTCAAGATTTTCATTGAATTTTATCATAATTTTTACAGAATCCTCATTCTCGCGTACATTTATTATTATAGATCGTTTCGTTATATACAAAGAGGCGACAACAATCTGTGTGTGTGTGTGTTTTTAAGGGTATTCAACTTTTCAGAATCGAAATCGAAGTAAGTTTACGTTTCGTCGCATTTAAGAGATATCTACAACTTAGGCTAAGGTATTATAAATAAGTTAAATTTATTTAGTGGGAGGACGTGCGCTGTAGAAGGAACTACGTACTGTTACAATACAATATTTTACACGGGTTCAAAAGGGACAAGAGCAGCTGGGAAATAAAGTCAAGTACTAATTATTGTTTCCTTCTCTCCTCGTTCGCGAATAGAAAATAAGTAAGAATACATAGCACATTTGCCTGTGGCGGGTCATGCGGATGTGTGTGTGTGTTAATGTGCTTCAAGTCTCTTTTTTAGGTCCAGCGAAAAGTCACAGCCCAGCAGCTTATTGCATTTTTGAGACCTCGAACTTGGTGTTGATGATCTCCTCGTCCGAGTCGAGGATGGGCAGTGCCGAGTCCGCCATTGAAGAGGGTATATTCTCCTCCACCCAACGCAAGTCATCCTCCTCGGTGGTGGTGGCATTTCGCGTGCTTACCGATGTCTTAGGCGTGCCATTCTGGCCACGCATCTTCACCCCATAGGCATCGGCCACAAACTGATCCTCTTCATCTGCAAAATAAAATAGAAATTATAATTTGTTCCTCAGATTCTGTGTAAGCTTCCTCCTACCCTCCTCATCCTCATCCTCGGGAGCATCTAGAAGCGGTGTAAAGGCATATCGCTGGTTGTTATTCGTTGGTCGCCATAGTATCATAATCACCAGCAGCAGCACCGAGAATAGAATGTGCCAGAAGCCAGTATCGATCCAGATGTCACGCCATCCCTAAAAAAACATAAAAAAGAGCAATTTGAATACTGTAAACCTCTCGTTAATGGCCGGCAATCAACTCACAGGCGTACAGTTCTCGATTCTACGCAAACGCAAGGCAAAGAGCATAAAGATGACGGAAGCGATAACAGCGAAAATCAGCGTGTTTGTAAAGTGCCTATACAGGGATAGCTTGACCATATTCCTAAAATATATATTTATATATATAAAATATCTAGCATTAATACGTATCTTAAGTAGTATTCACCTTCTAAGCCTCAGAGTACGTGTGGTCTGAACGAGCGACGTGAAGATCCACCAGCAGATTCCTGTGTCCAACACCGCCAATGGAATGCTGGCCACCAGAAGCTCGCTGCGGTCGCTCTTTATGTTTGTGATGCGCAAATAGCTTTCCACGCACGCAAGAACAAAGTATAGAGTGCCCACGCCCACAACACGATGCAACATGGGTCCCAAGCGTGGTCTAAAAGGTAATATTTAGTCATCTGTTAAGATATATAATAACAACAAACCACTCACTTGACAATGCCAAAGCCCAGACTCATAATGATGACCAGCATCCTGGCCAAAGTGCGCTTCGCACACGAAACAAACTCTGCGACCAACTCTGCATGCTGCACAGCAACGCCATAGTTCGTCAGAGTTTGATATTCGGCATAAAAGAAGGCCTTTTCGAGCATTCCCAGCAATATGACGCCACCAATCCAGAACTGAATTCTCAGCAGATCCCGCCATTGGGCGAAGGAAACGAACAGCCAAATAATGCCAAATATCACATAAACAATGCACATGATTAAATAGAACTGTAAAACAATAAATAAATAAATAAACACATTTTGGTAGAAACAATGGGGGAAAAAGAAGTATGAATACATACGGGCAGGAAAGGCCAATCAATGGCGGAGATATAACCATGCGGTCCCAGGAATTCAATATGAACCACGGCACTGAATTCGGAAGTTTGGGGTTCCGGGGAAATCAAGATCTCAATCTCATAGATGCCATCATCCCTGACGCTCGCAATGGGGTTTGTTGTGGGCTGAAAGATAAAAGATAAAAGGGTTTATTAGACAAGAACATCACTTTGTCCAAGCATGATTGATAGCAGTGCGTGTTAGGCACCTTATTTATCAGTATTCCTGCTTTTTAAAACCAACAAAAGCCTACAATAAGTGTAGTTTAGACTAGGTTATACCTCAGGGTACTCGGAAATAAACGAATTACTAACAAAAAATTAGAGATAAGACTATATAGGCGACCTAAATGCTGACCTTTCAACGAGCACATTTTTTTAGCAACAAAATTACTAGGAAATTCAAGTGGGAAAACGTCTTAAAAGTCTCATTCTTCCTTATAAATATACTAATTTCACCAAAAGGTGATACCCTCCCTTAGGAGAAACCGATAAGCCCGCAACTGCGACTGCGCCTGCGACTGATAAGGCTGTGTGTACGCCGCATATCTTTCTTTGCCTATAATTTTTTTTGTGTTCCGCACTCGAGCTGAGTCATTACCGAAAGTGGATGTTTGTTCTCCTTCATGGGATGTTTCGGTTCCGGCTTCCCAGTGACTCCCTCGGCCGGTGGGGACAACTTGTCGGCCACCAAGACGATGAGACCATTGCAGGGATACGATTTCGTGATTTTAACCATGACATTATTGATGGAGGCATTGTTTTGTAGCGATTGATCGACTGCAATGGAATCCAGCTGAAAGAGAAGTCAAGCTTAAAATAGCCAGCACAAAGACAGGTTTAGTGAGGCGGCTGCTACTCACCAGGCGATCGTCGTAGATGCAGGGATGCTCTGTCAGCCGGAAGGTTATGGTCAAGTTCGTTTCCACCTTGGACGTGCATCCAGTAACTGGAATACCGGGGGGTTGGGGTTATTAGGGGTTGGGCTGGGGATTTTCGCAAAAGCATTCGTCGTCACACGTTGCCGCTGCATGTACTCACTTTTCACGTAGATCTTCGAGTTGGCCAGCAGCGGACGCTGTTGCCTGATGTTGGGAATCGCCTGCGGGAAACGAGGAATAACATTAATTACGTAGCCGGAACATATGCCGCATACACAAATCTGTTTTGTTTCCAATTCGACATTCTCCGCGGGGGTAGAAAACGGGGGGAAAACGGTGGAAGAGAGCACTTACCGAGTTCACCGGAATGTCCACGATGCCCGGATCGGATTTCGCTTGCGTTACCGCCAAGGCAGAGAGCAGCGCCAACGCGACTACAAAAAGCGTTGACCTTTTTTGCATTTCGAATTGACGTGTTGGGCTAAATAAATAAAAACTATTATTTCTGCCTGGTTTGACCAATGTGACCGGAGCTGGAGGGAAAACAAAAACAGAGGCGTAGAGTGACCAGTTCGCTTTGGGCCAGTAACCAATCATCGATAGGGCTATCGATTGACGGTGACATAACGTGACTTCAACTGTGACTGCTGCCATGTTACGAAAGGTAAATAAACTTTTAAGTTTTAATTTAAATTTGTGTATTAAAGTTGTATTAACTTGATTTACTTAGCTAATACCCAGTGTGCGGTTGGCCCTGCAGGCGCCAAAGGTCACAGCAACAGCCGTCAGGAGCACCAGCAGCGCTGGCAGTGTTTACGAACCGGATTACCTGGAGGTGGGTCTTTGCCGGTCCTTAATCATCTATGAAAGTTAAAAACAAGGATTCCCCGATTATTCATCCATTTCTTCACCCTATCTTCCAGTCACTTAAACCAAAATACCCGCAATACGAGAGCCTCAACGTACAAATCAAAGGCTATGACTATCCACAGCTTGAGAGCTATCAGCGCTTCCTCCATGGCGTGGCCGAGTATTTGGAACTGGATGTCTCCGATTGCTATGCCCTGCCGCCGCAGCAAACCCAGGTTCAACGTTTGAGGCCCAACTCCACCGTGATCGAGTCCGAGTACAAGCTGACCACCTACGAACGGAACCTTCAGCTAAACAATGTGGATGCTCCCGTCTATCCACAATTCCTGCGCCTTGCCCAGTCAGCCCTGCCCGAGGGCGTTAGTCTGAGGGTACAGGAGCACACCGACGACTGTGAGGAGCGGCGCTATGTGCCGGACAAGGAGCTGCTCGACCTGAAATCCGAACTGGATCGCATGGGAGGCCCCACCACCACCAAAAAGAAGTAGAATCCGTTTTTGGCAAACATTTAATGCTAAGCTGGTGTAAAAAGTGTGGACAAAAGAACCTATAAGTAAAAACTTTCCTATTTAAAGCTTTGCACTAACTGGAAGGACGGCAATAGTTACTAAAATTAAGTGGAAGACGCATCTCTTAAACCGAAAATAAGTAAATTTAGGGGATTGCACTAATAATTATCCGTTTAGACCACACCGAAATGCACCACCTTGATGGATGACGAGGAGGAGGAGGAGTTGGCGTTCTTGCTGTTGCTGCTCTGCTTCGGTTCCTCGTCACGACGTCGCGCTGGAGGCTTTGTCATATCTGAAAGAAAGGTTGATATAAAACGTATGCTGGCTGGGAGCGATCTTCCTTAAGACTTACTTGTGATAATGGGATTGAAATCCTTTAAATACTCATCGTTGGGATGACAAAGTGGCAAGCTGTCGGCCAGTTCCTTCTTAGGATTAGTCAGATGCCGCGCTGCGGGTCTGGAGTAACCATTTCTCTTGGGTGGCATGGGCTTCTCTTTACGGGGAATCTCCTAATGAGGCAACATAAAAGGTACGATGAGTTACAGTTCACAATTACGCAGATAATTTAAGCTTACCGGCACAACTGCCACCTGTATGGTGTCCGAGAACTTGACCTTGTTCTTCTCGGCCGTCTGTGACTTGGCACTGGGTGTAGCTCCTCCTGCCTCCCCATTGCTGGGAGCTGGATTAGCCGGATTGGACAGTATGGATGCCGTGGGCTTCTTGTGCAGCAAACGCTTCTGATAATCCTCGCTGCTCATCGTGGGTAACATGGCGGGAATATTTCCGGAAACCAACGGATGCTGATAGAATTTGGGCTGATAGGCGGCTGGGGACACTGGAATCACTGGAATCACTGAAACTACAGGAGGTGGCGATGTTGGCATGCTGTTAAATTGACCCAGAGGCGTGCTTGGCTCCGGTATAATCGAAGATTGCTGAGGCCGAGGTGGGGGACTGCTAGGCATGGGCAAACCCACCGTCTGATCCGGTACATCCTGGGACCAAACATTGCCATTTGAATTGACGCTCTTAGCTGGCGTTGGCTGCAAACTGCTGTTCTTCAGGCTGAGGCCTGCTGCCGATGCTATTGAAACTTTGGGCAACGGTGGCCTCAACTCTGGCTTGGGTATATTTATCTTGATCATCTCGGCATTGAAGACCTTCGACTTGAACGAGGGCAGTGGTGGCACATAGTTTTTAAGGGCCTGCGGCTGACTATGGCCAGAACCACGCAGCACATCCGAGCAGGTGGACAGCGAACAGGCCGATTCCGAGCGCAGGTCGCAGGTCAGGCTAAGGTTGCCATTGGCACGATCTTCCTCATGGATTATGGCAGCAGCCTGACTGAACGCCACCTGGGCGAATTCACCCAAACTGGAAATGCACTTTGTGAGGTTGTACAGATCCATGAAGATGTCATAGTCGGCCACATCCTGGGCAATTTCCAAGGCCTCGGCAAATAGGTTTTTGCTGTAAATAATTGGAAAATTTAATGAAATGAAATGCAAAGTTTATAAAAACTAACCGCAACAGGAAGAAACAAAAGCGTCGCTTCAAATCGTACACCTGATCGCTGAACTCATCCTTTGTCTCCTCCGAAAGCGTGCGGGCGAATGTCTTTAAGGCTCTGGCCATCAGCTCGATGCGCGGCCTTCGCTGATCCCCGCCAAAGAACACATAGTTGGCTATCTTGTGCAACGTTATCAGGCACATGGCACCGTAGGTCTCCCAGTTCAGAGCCGCCAGCACATTCACCGCCCGCTCCGGCTGCTGTAGCCGCAGATACTTGTCCGCTATGACATCTGCTGTTAGTCCAGAATTGTGGATATCACCACGCATGCCAGCGCCTCCAAAGATCCGCATGCAGGCCAGCGGTCCCTGCTCATAGATCAGCAAGAGCAGGCAATCCGTTTGGGCGTAGGTGTGCTTAAACGTGCCCAAATCCGGTTTCCGACTGAAGGCAACGCTCAAAAGCGTAGGCTGGGCCACAAAGTAATGCGAAAGGTCCAACAGGCTCGATGGAGTCACACTCTCGCTAACCAACTGATGGCCAATGGTGGCCAAAGCCAGGTCAAAGCACTGCAGCACCGATCGCTCGTTGGCCACGCACAACATGGCGGAGTCACAGTGCCAGGCACACTGATTGGGCACAATCTCGATCTGATTGGCGTACTTTGTCGACTGCTGGACGAGGTCATGCAGACAGATGTTGCGATCGATGCTGCCCAGAAAGAGCTTCTCCTGGTCGGGACTAAAGGCAAACGAACAGATCTGTGCGCCCATCGGTATGGAGGTAATGGCGGTGCGTTGCATTTTACCGGCGGCCAACTCATACGAGCAGATCTCCGCACTGATGTCTCCCTTGCGGGAAACCTTCTGCTCCAGGGTGATGATTTGGCTTTCGCTACTCCGCAGAAAATCAACGCACAAGGGATCGTTCTCCGACCAGCAATAAGCGATGGATTCCAGCTGCAAACTAAGGAAAAAAGATTAGTTTTGACTCTACAAGGTTTGTATATATCCCAAACTTACCCTTTAATCTTGAAGACATGTATATTGGCACGATCCTGATCCCGAATCGTTGGCCTCCAGGGATAGACCTCGTTCTGCGATGACTGTGTCCACACCACAAAGAGATCAAAGCTACCGTTGACGGTCAGGTGGCGGGCCAACTTGCGTTCCGTGGCGCCCGGTATGATCACGTGGAAAATGCGCGGTTCCATATTCGCGATCTTCTCTGGCCCCTGGGACCTTGCATTCGGTCGCTGCAGATGCACCACCGTCAGCTGGTTGGTATTGTAGGCCAAGACGATGTGGGAACGGGTGAAAAAGGCTGACAACGACGAGCACAAACAGAAACAGAAACAAAAACAAAAAAACACAAGCGACAAAGCTGAATGAGTGCCTCGAACAAAATATGGAAAGGTGAGGGGCGTGGCGTGGCATGGCATGGAATATGGATGGTATAGATGATATAGGGGGGGGGGGGGGGGGGGGATAGCGCGGTTCGCATATTTACAGGCAACAAAACAAGCAAGCAGATTAATTAAAAATTACAATAATTGCATGCCCGCCCGTGTGCAGCGTGTGCAGGTGTGTGCGTGCGGCTGTGTTGGTGTGGGAAAGTGCAAATCAAGTCGCACTTGTTGCCAATGCAAATTTCTCCATAACTGCACCACCACACAAGCCACAAGGCAGCGGTCCCAAGTGCCTCCCAAGTGCAAGGCCGAGACGGGGGACTCTCTACTTTATTTCAGGCATATATGCCAGAGAGTATACCCTAAAGCAACGCATATAGCGCCGGGATTATATACCCCGAATTGCCATTAATCACGCGCACACATTAAAGGGCAGGGAAGATTTTATCAAATCATGTTTTCACTATAATGCATTCGTCCAGGGCGTGTGAGATTTATTCTTACTACGATATTTTAACGAGGACAACAGGAATCGTTTAGAAAAAATATAAAATTGTGGTTTTATGCATGAGATCATTATCATATAGGGGGGGGATTTTAGGTTCTTATTAATTTATATTGCATTTACTAACAAGGAGAAAGAAAAGAAGTCGTAAGAAGTTTTTAAATCAATTCAAAAAGTTCTGACATTTTTTTTAGAAACAGAAAAATCATTAATATAATAATCCAGAAGCAGAAAATGGCATTTTTATCACTAAACAAACAGAAAACATAAATTTAATGGTAAAAATAATGACTCTACCCCCTCTAAAGAGTATCTTATAGGTTTTTAGGTTTAGATTTTAGGCTCTTATTAATTTATATTGCATTTACTAACAAGGAGAAGGAGAACAAGTCGTAAACAGTTTTTAAATCAATTAAAAAAATCCTGAATTTTTTTTTAGAAACAGAAAAAGCATTAATATAATAATCCAAAAGCAGAAAATGACATTTTTATCACTTAAACAAACAGAAAAGATGAATTTCATGGTGAAAACAATGACTCTACCCCCTCGTAAAAGTATCTTATACACAAATCAATCAAATCTCTTCTACTCACCATCGGTGATGACCTCGGCGGCCAGCTTCCCCACAAGATACTTCTCAAAGACCATGCGCAGTATATCGCCCGTGTAAATGTCCACGCAGATGTGGGCAATCAGTCCATTGGCAAAGAGCAGCAGCACCTGGGCCGCATCTTGCCACTCGGAGTGGATAATACGATGCTGTCGCAGTAGATCCTCCAGCTTCTTTAGGTTATCCTTTAAACGACCAGCCGCCTTGCGACTGCTGTTCTTCAGCACGGCCAGTCCATTGCGGCGTTCCGTGTAGTCGCGCTTGGCCAAGGTGGTGAGATCCTGCTGCTCTTGATCCTTTTCCCGCTGGCGCAGGTAACGAAAGGCGCCCAGGTCGTTGCTCTTGATGCGCACTTCGTCGCGCAGCGTTGTCCAAAAGTGGGTCTCGCTGAGCAGCATCTCGAGGCTGCTGCTGCTGCTGCTGCTGGGTCTGACTCGCCGAGCTAGGTGATCAGCAGCTCGATCGCATCGATTTGCATGGCCGCGGCGGAATGGGTGTCAACTATGTCGTTCTCAATCTCTGGGTTTCTTTTGCGTGTCCGCTTCGCAGGTGCTCCAATTGCAACAATTTCTCTTGTTTCAGCTTAACTGAAGTGATCGTCAGGTGTTCACTAAGTTGCAATTAATGTTGGTACTTGTATTAAGTTTTCTACTTCAAGTTAAGTAGGGTTTTTTCAAGTTTTATTTTTGTGGCACTTCTCGAAACGTAAACACGAAAATTGTTGGAATTTAGCGATGGCACTGGCTGCGATCGATCACCTGTTGCTGCAGCAAGTTATCGATAATGGTGGACAATCGAGTGGTTTGGAACGGAAGTAACGGTTAGGCGCGGGATTTTGAAATGCTTATGTCTTGTTTAGTGAATAGTTTTTATGTTGTTTTAAATTTTAAACATATTAGTATTGGTTTATTGTTTATGAATAATTGTAGCCAGTAGCTAGATGCCTTATCGCACCATTGTTTTTATTACCGACAGTCTGCGATTTCAAGTTGAACTATAGTCAAGGGTCTGCAGACTTGGTCGGTTTTGTTGATAAGATTGTGCGTCTTCGGGGCGGCATTAAACAATAAAAAAAAACGGTTGAGAAGTATTTTTAAACAAAATTGTTGTATTTATTGATTTCACCATTAAATCAGATTGCAATCAATTATTCACAGTAGTTTTCTTCATTCTTTGCTCGTTGTTATCAATGAAATACGATTTTGGGGGGCAACTACAGCTCCATGCCAGAGCTCACTAACTAATTAACTAATGGACTAAATAAACAGCAATAATAATAATAGTAATAGTAATAATAATAATAATATAATAATCATAATGATAATCGGAAGTATGCATTAAATGGTAACTAAAATATATATCGCATTTGAGGAAACTTAACGTGAACGTTTTACAATTACGATTAGAGTTACGTATCGGTTACGGTCGGCTTCTACTGGCAACTGCGGCCAATTCAACATTGTTTGTGCTTAGAAACTAACAAAACTAGGGGAGCTATTGCGAACGCCAGTCGACTGACTCACTTCTCATCTATTTACAATACACTCTGAGCGAATTGAATCCTATATTTACATTATTTGTTTTTTGTTTTTATCAAAATATCAACCACATTTATACATATTGTTTGTATCTTTAACTAAATAGCAGCCTTTTCAAAATTTTGATAACGTTCACGGTGAATCAATCCATCGAACTAAACTCTTGTTGTGCAGATCGCCCTTTCTATATATATAGTTATAGTGTAGCATATAGCGGATTGGGTTAAGTGGGTGGACTTCGATCGTTCAACGTCTAACGTCTCAAGTCTATTGAGTTCGTTTTCATTTCCCTTCGGTTTTGGTTGTGACTTAGAAGCTAGTTAACTCAGAATTTGCGCTCGTTGGTTTAGATCGTCTAGAAAAACGGGGTTACGATTACAATTAAGTTGCAGCAGTCGCGTCTACATATGCACAGATTGGGTTCCTCGTCCTCGTCCTCGTCGTCGTCGTCGCTTGGTAACTTCTAGTCTAATCTAGGGATTGTACTCCCTAAAAGTCGTAGAACTCGTTCGACTTGTTGTTAAAGCGCCGGGTTAGGACATAGACAACTGCCTCGTAGGTGGCCATCATGATCGCCGTGTTGGGTATCTGTCGCACCAGCTGCGTGGCCAGGCCTCTGTGGAATGAAAATAATACAAACAGATGGCACAATTAGTTGACGAATTACTCCGCAAATAGTAGTAATCATTAAGGCACCCCCAGAGATAGCTCGCTCGCTTGCTCGCTTGCTAGTGCTAATCAAATTAAGGTAAACAAACAGGAGAGAGAATATGCGACGCAAAAGAATGAATTTAAATAGATTTCACGCCGGGAAAGGCGGCTGACGGCAGGCGGGTGGCTGAATCGCGAATTCGTGGGTGGCGCATTATGATAATTCATTAGCAATGAGCAAGCAAAAAAATTTGACTGAGCATCCGCGTTGGCTCACAAATGCTTGATTCTTATTTAAGATCTTGTCTGCATATATTTTTATATAAAGAATATAAATGTTGTTTAAATATATTTTATATGGGAATTTATAGAGAAACTTTTACATATTTAAATGGAATTCCCTTTGAATCAACTGGTGTCTGAGACCTGACATGGGATTCCCTTTGAATTAAATGGAAATGGGGGGTTCCTTTTAATTTAAACCAAGAATTGCTGGTTTTTACTACTTTTTTATAGAATTAAATAGCTTAAAATCACACATTTTTAATAAGAAACCCCCCGCTTATCAAAAATTCTGATTAACTATAATAAGTTAATAAAAATCCCCTCCATTGTACGCACCTATACAGTCCTGCTCTGCCCTCCTCCTTCCACACCGTGTGCAGGGTCTGCCAAAAGGAGTTGTACTTGTTGCCCTCCTCACGCAGACGCGTACGCGCCACCTCATGGGGATACGCGATGCAGGAGGCGATTGTCTTGGACACGGCGCCGGCCATCATGAATTCCAGGAAATCACGCGAGCCCTTTGTGTCCGTATGCCGTTGATTTCGCTGTTCCAACTAATAATAAATAATAAATAATAAATAATGATTAGAAAATCGTCATAAACACTTCAAACTCCAACTAATAAACTCACCAATTTGGACTTGATGAACTCGTAGATGACAAAGTGCACCATGGTTTCGCAGATACCAAAATAACTGGCGGTAATACCCTTGTAGAAGGCTGCAATGCCGCCTTGGGCATACACCCGTTCGATGCACTGCCTCACCGTCATCTGAACTTTGGAGTTATAGTCCAGCTGCATTCGTGTCTTTACAAACCAAATGGGATTCGTGGCCGTGGAGGAAACGAAACCAGCACTGGCAGCGCTCATTATATGAACCAGCGGCGAGTCACGTTCAACAAAGCTAAGGAATAAATCAAGCAATTAAATGGGGATATTCGTGGGATATTATAAATGGATCAAACTTACCCTAAACTGTTGAGCGTGTTCTTGGTTTGGGAGTAGGTGCAGAAATAGATGGCACGAGAGGGGGCCACGCCCACGAGATTCGGACCGAGACCTTTGAACAGAGCGCGGGGACCCTCGTTCTGAACAATGTGTCTAAAGGGGGAAAAAGAAATTAATATAGAAAAAGAATAATAAATATAATAAATCAAATGTAATATCTCACCTTAGACACTGGACGATGCTCATGGATTTGGGCGTTGTCGAGGAGATGCCGCAATGCGAAATGGCCATGATCTGCAAAAGGGTAAAATAAGAAATCGAATTAGTAACTCAAATAAAAGAAATTCAGGGAAATGGAGATGAAGGTATTGAAAATGCTGGGCTGTGCTTGCAGACAAGCTTATATGTAGTTAGAAGATGTGGCTTATGGCGGCATTATGGGTATGAGTATGAGAGAATAGGTAAAAAAGAATGGTACTACCCTACGCACACCCCCAATCACCTGTGGCTGTGATCTGTTACGTAATATCGTTGTGCTTAGCTTACGTCGTTGTTCCGGCCGCAACAGCTCCGATTGGCCGCCGTTTGCCGGTCCGCCGCCATTCTCCGCCACTCGAGCCGGCGTCATAAAGGCCGTGGAGCTCTGCAGACGCGTCTTGACCACCTCCAATGGACATGTGACCACGGCGCCCACAGTGCCAGCGGAACTGCAAGTGAAAAATGGGAAATTTTAATGAGTTAATGTCAACTATAAGACTATAAATGTTTAGAAAGGAATATTACTGCATTTTGACAACAAAATTAGTTATTTTTAAGTAAATACTTTTGATTTTTAAATAATAATTAAAATAAATTTACGATAAAAACATTTAAAGTTGAAGTTCACTAATTGCTAAGCTCTAAGACCCCCTAAAGTAATGTGATTTCACTTAATGTTTGCCTGGTATTTTCATTTTCGCCCACATGTTCAACTATCATAAAAATAAATCACACTTCTTGGCAAGAATCGAGAGACCATGCAGGAAAATATCTATTTCCCAAACTCGTATTTCTTTGAATTGCGCAATTCCCTGGCTAAAAATGTCTGTGTTCTTTCCCCTATTCTGTCCATCTCGTAGTACGTAGACACACACAAAAGTAGTGGCATGTCCCATTCCAATTACAAATCGAATTCAAGTGCCGGGCAAAGGCATTCATTCTTGATTGGCTGCCTACGAAATGAAGTGCATTTCGCCAAATGCATGGAAAGGAGGGTTAACTTGTGGTCTGGATAATCACAAAGTGGAAGGAGGAGGCGTTGCGCGTCCATCAAAGCGAATTATAGCAACATTTTTCTATTTGAATTCATTTTGAATTCCAAGTGCATGATGGCAATCAAGGTCAGGTAATTGTTTACTGAATTGTGAAATTGCTTTAAGCGAAATTGAGCAGCAAACACGATATAAAGTTTCAAAACTAAACTGAGTATAGTTCAGGGTTATAGAAAGTGGATAACCTTGACTTTAAAGTTTAATTAAGATTAAAAGTTATTTGCTTACACCTCCAAAAAATGCCCCAGAAAATTAATTATACACGACCTTTCCCAAAAAAGCCAACAAAGCGACTCTGATTGCCTCTATCAATATCAACAAACAAAAAAAACACACGCTAACTTGTGATAAAAGCAGAATCGCTTCATTATCTCAGAATAAACATATTTGCAAAAGCATAACTCGTGATCGCAGAACTGTGTAAATTGCCAGTTGGCAACATGAAAATTATTACTCGATTATATTATACAAAAAAAAGCAATGACAATAAACTCAATAAGTTATGCAACAAAGGGTAAAGAAAGAATGAGGAACAAAATCACAAAAGACAGTCACAGTCACAGTCAGAAGGCAGGAGAAAAGTTTGATCGATGGCTCGGAGCTCTGGGGACAGTCACGACGAGAAAATCTCTTTCTGAATCCTAGGCAATGAAAATAATTATAATCAGCAGGCAATTGAACTGGGACTTTACTTTTCCCTGTACACAATTTCGCAAATCTGGCGGCGATTGCTATGGGGCCAGGGTATAAAGATCCAGTCGAAACCGGTTGGCTATTGACCCTCCTCTATCAACGATAACCTTTGATGCCGCCAGCGGATGGGATGAATTGCAATGGCCGGGGCCTGGACAAAGCCGTGCCATGTGAGTTGGCTTATCAGCTCTGAGCTGGCCGGCCACGTCTATTAATTTATTATATATATAGTACTTTTATGGATGCCCGATCCGCTTTGAATCTGGTATGAGTCTATGACATAATTGCCCTGAAACCCGGTGAAGAGAGAACACGCCACCATATGTTCGAATAATACTTTTCCCCCGACTTTTACCCAAATATAAATTAATCACATTTAATCAATGCATTAACGGCAAGCTCCACTTTAACTATTGAATTTCAATTAGCATCTGCCTGTCACCATCACGCGAAACTAAAGCAAACTGTGTTGGTCGTGCTACCTGAAAAGCTATTCACAGCAGATAGTCAGACAGTTGGACAAACAAGTGGCAAGGATAAGGTCTGGTCAGAACGGAATTAGAGTTGAATTACAGTTGAATGACATGGGGATGAGGTGATTAATGGGTTAAGTGTAACTTGGCCAGGTTACAGGTGATGAATTAACGATTAATGGGTGAGAAATGAGAGCTGGAAATTAATTGGGAAATTAAATATATAGAATAAGCCTTTTTAAGACTTTATAAGATAGAACAATCTAATAAACCAGGGAGTATACGATGTATTTAAGACAGTAAAGCCGAAAGCCTTGACTTGCCAGTAAGTAAATTTCTCTGGCTGATCTGTTAAGGCTAAAAACTAGCCGCATTTGGGGTAAAATGGTATTTTAAGTAACTATAAATATTACAACAAATATAAGCTATGTCTTTTTCAGATATAGCCACTTCCTTCTACTTCTATCTTACAGAAAAGCAATTCTAATTCTAATTTAAACTTTCGCTTAGCACGTTTTAATTTCAATAACCTACCCACAAATGTTTTAAAAACACAGTCATCGTTCTACGTAAGCAATCCTAAATAAAACCAATTTAAATAAATATTATTTCAAGCTATTAAAGATTGAATTCGTTTGAAAAGAAAGCAATCTCTCATGTGTGAAACATGTGAATCTGCGTTCGAGTGCAAACAGAGACCAAATCGCACAGATTCTCATAGCAATTGCTATATATTATATAGCAAATATATTTATATGTCCGATCGATGGCCTTTGGGTGGCTGCATGTGCGAATTTCGTGCAATTTGCAACCGGTTAATGTGCGATTTATCTGTTCTTTGACATTGTGGGGTTTATGTGTTCCCGAAAATACACGCGCTACACTTCGGGCGATAAGAGTGGAAATTTTGGACCCGCAGACACCATCGTCTATGACCATGCGTCAGCCTCTGCTGGGGTGACTTTTGTCCAAGGAGTTCCCTTCCCCTCGGGACCCACCTGTTACGTCCCCTACCTCAATTTGTAGCAGATAAGGTTCTGTCTTGGCGGGGAGACTTTTGCTTATCAACCTAAAAAGTACGCATATTTCAATGGCTTTTTGCGTTTCGCAGACTGAAGTATCCCCCCTAGCTTATCATCGCAAATTTTTAAAATGAAAAATAGACTTCTGTTATTTTTTACCTTCTATTATTTGTTTGCTTTGCTTAAGATTACGACATTTATGGAAAATTTTCAATGTCTCTGTTTATGGGTCAAAGGAATTGAAGGTTTTGCTGGTTAGAAGGACAGATTAATATTAATTGAATTTTTTACGCTTTTAAGGAACTGAAATATTGCAGTTAAGCAAAGCTAAGAATAGAGATTTCCCATTATATGGTTTATTTTATGTCTAAAATTCAAAATAAACTTGGCACGCGACCTTCTATATTTTTTTCCTCATTCTCTTTCCAATTTTATTTGAATATATATTCTGTTTATATCTTCTACTCGTATTAAAAATCTAAATATGTGTCTAGATCAAGAGTAAAATAAATTAAAATGCCCTTGACACAATTTTGGGTTTAGAGAACCCTATAAGCCCACAAAAAATATAGGAAAAGTAAGCAAATTAACAGGAAACAATATAAAATTAATGCTTTTTAATATGATAACTATTTTAGCTTTGGCTATAGATATTCTTTCTTCTTCTTTTACCGGGAAATACCTTCTATTTCAGCCTTTAAGATGGCCATCCTTGAATAATACTCTTGAATGCATAACAAATTCTCTAAAATATGCGTACGTGAGGAGAGACATGAAGGCAATGAAAACGTCGAAAGCATAGAGAGAGAGAAAACGTTTTCATAGCTTTAGACCGGGTCAAAAGCAACCACCAAAAAGTGTAAACAAAATCCCAGCTGATGGAAAATTTCGGGATTCGATTATGATTATGGTTATGAAATCTTTACCAAGGAAACTAGACTATAAATAAGTTAGGAGACAAGGAATTGCACATTGTTTTGGTTTGCCTTTAGAGAGGGGTGCTACGTATCTTATCTGTGTTTATGTGTGTGCACCTTGGTCAGCTTTGTGTGTGTGTGTGTGTGTGTGTGTTGTTTGTTGCAATTCACTCATCCATTCGCCTTCAACTGAGTCAGTGTGCCAGAAAAAGTTTATTTGCCCGCCTGCCTGGGTTGTTGTCTCGCTGAAAAACCAAAACAAAATCGAAATCGCTTGCCAAGCTCAATTTAGATTTGTTTTTAGACAAATAACAGCAAAATATGTAGGCAAAAAACACAACACAATGCATTATATATAGAGAAATGTGCAATTTGTGTTGTTTTGCCAAAAACATTGAGTGAATTTATCTTCTCAGCTGTCTGAACCTATTTAACAAAGTCACTAATTGCTGATATTGAGGGATATTTTGGTATAGTTTAGGTAGTTTCTAAATGTCACTAAAAATCAGGTTCATAGTCTAAACTTTAAGGGAAGAATTTGTTGAAAAGGAACACCCTGATTGATATATTAATTACAAAGCTAACATAAACATTTAACATTCTTCAGCTAATAAACAAAAGTTAGCTTATGTAAGACCCGCCCGCCTTTGGAGGCTTCTCAGATGCTTGATTAGATGGGGGATGCATGTCGTTTAATTGTTTGCTTTGCGGCTTATTTATAGCGATAACAATATGGGGGGGAGGTGGGCGCTGACTAAGGCAAGGTTGTTTTTATTTTATTGTTTCCCTTTTTCCAACGTGTAACGGACACGAGATACCAACAAAGGCGGGTTAAACAACAAACTAGGGGTATTAAGGCAGCTCAAGTTGCAACGTGAATTCCTTTCTACATGCTACAGTTTCTCTAGTTAAAGTTTATACTATATATTATATTATATATAAACTGCTATGTAAACAAAACAAACATGGGATACATAATGCCTGGCGACCACCATTTGTGCATATTGAAACCGCACACAGATAAGAGGGGCTTAAAGCTGCCGGCCGGCCGGCAAATTGCCCAGGGGCTCGCAGAGCATTTGAAGGGGGGATCACGACGATTGACAGTCCACAATCAGCAGCCAGAACTTTGCCAGAGGTCAGATAAAAGGCCCCCCCGAAGTAGTCAAGGTTACAGTTTAATCAAAATAAATCAAATGCTATACTGTTTGGATTTCACAGTCAAGTGTTTAAAAATAATGAATAAATATTAAGTTTTCTTTCCAAATATAATCATCTTTATAAAAAACAATCTGTTGTATGATATGATCCCCCATAAAATTTGCATTTCCCGAAAGACAAGAGGCTCGACACCGGACTCTTTCATTCCCTTGTTTCCACCTTTCTTTCTTCCCCACCCTCCTTTCTTCACCACCGGAATAAGGAACAAGAACACTGAATAAAGCTGCACTTCACCTTTCTCCTCCCGCTCTCTGTTGCCCCCCTTCTCCACTATCTTCGTAACAAAAACAAAACTGGTTGGGCACACACACACACAGTCACATGGCTCGGTGCAGCCAATATGCCGGGCGTGTGTGTGTGTAGGGTGCAGGCGAAAACAAAAATAAATTCAGATGCGGCGAGTCTAAAAATAGCTAAGCATAAAAGCCACAATAAAAGTAATAAAACAGCGGAACAACAACAACAACTAAATAATTGAAGCTATGAAATCCAATTGGACATTGAGCCGAGAAAATGGATAGGGAAGGGGAACAACTGCAACTTTTGTGTTTACATATGTTTGTTGGCTGCACATAAGTATGTATTTTATACATTTTATTTGCTTATTTCGTTTATCTCTTCTGTGATTTCGCCAGCTGTCGGTGGCCGTAAGAAAAAAAAGAAACAACGAGAGCAAAACACGTGAACGGAGCGTGTTTTTTACTGCTCTTTTCGGCCTTTCTTCTGTTTTATTTGGCAGTGGCGCCAAAAATGTTCATTTGCGCGAATTGAAACCAAACTAAATCTAATCGCAATTGCGACGTTTAGGTTTCTGGTGGAATTCAACTACAAAGTCGGAGGAGTCGCCCGCCCAGCCAAACCGGTTTGCGCTACGTTGGCCTGACCTGCGATAAGACGCAATAGCAACAGCAACAACAACAACAAAAACAGCAGCGAAGCTTGAAATCTATAATTAATAGAATCTCCATTTCACCACTTACCCGCCGGCAATCAGATGGATGAAGGTATCTGCCGTATTCTGGGCCATAGTTTCTGCTCTTTGCCTCCCCTGAGGGTCTTGGGGGAATACGTAACGTATGAACAATTAACGCGCACACAAAACCGAAAATATTTCCTATAAGGCACGTCGCGTGGGCGTCGAGGGGGGACCGGGGAGACCGGTGGGGGTGGCGGGCCCCAAAGGGGGCACTAACTGCACTCTCCTTTCGCCCCTTGTTTTTCGAGCTTTCCTTCTGTCGTCTCTTTCGCCACGAAAACCTTGCGAGAACTTTTTACGCGTTGGTGTTGTTATTTTTTTCGTTTCTCCTTTTTTTTTTTTTGGCAACGAGTTATGCAACTGCAGATGAATTCACTGATAAGCGGGTATCTTGGTTTATATTATATTATTTATTATGCGCACAGCGCCTGTTTCACATCGAGAGCACAAAATAATAAACCGCACGAAATAAATAGTCCGCTGCGTGTGTTATTTTTGCTGTTAAGTAACAGACTAACAGTTGTGCTTCTTAACATTTTTGGAAGACTGCTTAAAGATTTTTTAAGAGTAAACCAACTTTTTCACCTGGCCACACTGCTACCTATTCTGTTCCCACTTACCAATTGAGAATTCATCCCCGTTCCCATGTTAGCTTACTTCGGCCTGTCTCTGTAGCTAGATCCAGCGATTTTTATTATTCCGAGTGAATCTGGCTTAGCTTTTATTTAAATTTATTTTTATTTACTTATTTTTGCTGTTAAATAGCAGACTAACAGTTAGGCTTGTTAACATTTTGAGAAGATAAGCTGGCTTTAAGATATTTTAGTATAAAATCCACATTTTCACCTGGCCACACTGGCTTGCTTCGGACTACTTCTGATAATGGTTGTTAACTTTGATAAAATGGTTGGAAAAATGGTTTGAAAAACTGGGAAAAGCTTTCAACATTGCCTTCTTCCCGGAAGTCAAGAAATCTGACGTCTGGCAATACCGTTTTATTCAAAAAATGAAAAATTCATGAAAACAAGATAATTGAAAATATTTTTACCCCTTCCCAGGAGCTCTGAGGCTGTCACCTGTACAGCGACTATTAAAAAAGAAGAAAATATAACTTAAAAAAAGCATCCATAACAAAAACTAAACACACCCAAATAAATGTTTTCACTCCAACCGAAAGATTTAATTGCATTGAACACTCAACAGCTTAAAGACTTTATTTATTTGATCGATATCCGATTTATTGCATTTTTCTCAACATTTATCTGCTGCAGTTGTATGTATGTATTGCTAGTATGTATGTATTCTAGTACAGTTGATCTCATTTTTTTTTTTTGTTTGGCAATTACCGTTATTATACCGTTATGTTCATTTTGCGGGATTTCATTTTTTCGGCTTACTAACTAATTAATAATTAAA
The DNA here is from genome assembly GCA_008042515.1 of Drosophila truncata. Lineage (NCBI taxonomy): Eukaryota > Metazoa > Arthropoda > Insecta > Diptera > Drosophilidae > Drosophila > Drosophila truncata. The sequence goes on along the minus strand of VNJQ01002932.1, from coordinate 106,592 downwards.
ATTGAATTTCGAAAATTTCTGATAACTTTGTTGTTGTTATTTATCTGGTGTTTTGTAGTTGTTCATTATCTGAGGTTATATATGGAATAAAAGAGGTTTGCTTATGTCCACTATTGCACTTTTGCTAATGTGTGTGTGTGTGTGTGTGTGTTGTTAACAATTGTTGTGGTTGTTGTTGATTGGCAACTTCTTTGGGTTAAATGCACTTTTTTCATATTGCTGGGCTGGATAACTATTGTGAACGGGATGTGGATGTATGTTTCAGTGTTGGGTAAGCGCATTTGCATGTACTCTGCTCCGATTCGAGTTGTTTTTTTTATGTGTAAATATATTCCTCTACATTATTGTTTAGTACTGCATTTGCCTGCATCTTTAGTTAATATATATATATATATATATATATTTATCTATTTAATAGCCTTGCATAAAGGTTCATCTTGGTGTGTTTTCCTATTTGTTTTTCCTTTCTTGTGACTCGCAAAAACAGTGTTGTAATTACAAAAATATATGTACTTCGTGTTATAGTTCGGCTGTTCTTGAAAACTTAAGCACTAATTTAATAAACCCGAATAAACGCAATAAGTGGATTACGATTTAAATTTAAATATATTTATTTGCTTGTAGTTTGCAATTTGTAAATATGCCATTTTTTGTTCACTTATTACAATACAAAAGGTACGAAAGGCGCGAGAAACTCCGTTTGGATCGGAGTTTACACTAAAAATTGACTTAATTGTGAAGAGTTTTTTTTTTTAACTGAATGAAAAATGTCTCTCGATCTCCCAAAAAAACGAAGCTTAAACTTAACATTATATTTCTTGGATTTGGATATATCTGTTTCTGTTGCTTTTCAGCTTAAACTTAATATTATGGTTGTGGTTGTGGGAGTAGGATTTCTCTTGCTTAATCATTTTGTAATACTTATTTTCTACATTTGCTGGAAAAAGTTAAGGTGACAAATGGGTTGCGTGTGTGTGTGTGTGTGTGAGTGTTGGGTTTTTCTTTCTATTTATAGGAAAATTTGACTGAAAAGCGGCAACTAGTTCGAGTATCTGTAATATGCGTTTTTTTCTTTTTCTTAAAATTTGAAGGAGGGAGGATCTCTTGGTGGTCCGTTACTCGGCACGGCAGAGCAGCGAGGCAAAGCGGAAGAGCCTCATCCAGCTGAAGAGCTTCGACTCCAGCAGATTCTCCTCCGCCGTCGAGGTGGTCATCGAGACCCGCGACGAATTGGAGGACTTGCTGCTCCGTTTCTGCTGCATGATCCTGGGCGAGCTCATCTTCATTATCGAGTAAGTCGTCTTGGCGGCTTCTGGATTGCACACGGCCACAAAGTGGACGTGGGCTACGGGTCACAAGCGTGGAAAAAAAGCGAAACGCGCTGGCTGCAATGTAGAGAAAAGATACAATACAAGAAGAGGATTAGTCAAGAGCTATTCAAAGTGGCAAGTCGATGGCTGAGAGGCTCTAGAAGCTGAGCTGGAGAGGCTCAGGCCATCGAGTGGCTGCCGTGAAATTTGAGCGTCAGCTGGCAAATCCCCGAAATCTCCGAAATCTCGGAAATCCTCAATGAAAAGCAGGGATGGGTGGGCACTTGAAGGACTTGTGTGGGAGGGGTTCCAGTTCGAGTGTACGAAATGGTAATAACATGTCAAAGTTTTCGAGGGTTCTTGTTATAGAAATCTATGCAATTTTAATATAAAATAGAAGGTTGAAGAAATCTTATTTCAATACCTAACAGTTTCATGCTTCAAATGGAATATTTTGATATCCAATCAAAAGGCAATAAACCTTTTTAATCTATATAAATAGCTTTAACTTTACTGTTAAAATTAACCAACAAATGAAACTAGTTTTATTGTTAACAAAGCTGCTCAACTTCAGTTTGAAATGCTCCATTGGCTCCACCAGGGCGTACACACACACACCCAGCAAACACTCGAGGCTGGCACAAGCCCACCCATCCGAAGCTGATGACCTTGCCTATGTGCACTGATAGATAGACTCACATATATATTATATACAGAGACATATGCCCAAAAAAGAGGGCCGAATGGAAACGCTGCATGCTCCAGTTTTTCCAGATCTGGCTAAAGCCAGACAGCAGTCAATGACAAAACTCAACGGTTCGTTACGGAAAATAAAGGAGAGACACACACACAACATGGGCTACACACACTCATGGAGATTCAAAATTGTTGTTTGCTTTAATTGGACAAAATCCTGTTTCTGCTTCTGCTTCTGCTTCTGCTTTTCTGTGTGCTGTCCCTGGCCAGAGATTACATGCATTCGCAGTGAAAGATTGTATGTTCTACGTCATCTGTAATTATGCAATGCTTATAAGCTGAGACCGCATTTCCCTTCCCCCCCAACAAATTAATTTCAATTTCCAGTCAAGTTTTTTATTTGTGGCGACAGTCCGAAAGTGCAGTCCGCTCATAAAACATTTCCATATATCATGAAAGCTGGAAAAAAGCAATGACAGCAGCTTGTCCCGTCCACGCGACAACATAAAAATATTGTTTTGTTTTTTCCGCTCCTATTTGGATCGCCTTTTCCTACCTCCCTCCCTCCCTCTAGATTGTTGTTGCTAAATAATTTTCTACTTTGTATGTTTTGTAAGCAATCTTTAGCTGCTGCTGCTGTTGCTGTCACATCTCAAAATACGCCTGCGCATTTGCTTAGCTCATTATAATGCTGAGATCACCGAGATAGCCATTCCACTGAACATTTTGGGAGTACAGTGGGTAAATGTGGGCCAAATGGCAACTAAATTCTTGGAAGTTCTCTTAACTTTTTCAGCATTTAAAAATAAACTTGCAGTTTGGAAGGAAATTTATGTTGTCCAGCCGTTTGGATAATAAAATCTTAAAGATGTCAGAGAAATGGAAATTTAAAATGTTATTTTCTTAAAGATTTATATTTTTAAGTGCGTTGAAAAGTAAGTAATATACAAAAAGTGTAGGAAAATCAAGGATCTTTTACTCAAACTTACAATAGATTTTTAATTAGAAACCATTAATGGAAACTATAATATTTTGCAGAGTATTTATTATATCTATTTATTTATTTATTTATTTCTTTGCTGAATAACTGACAACTGAATTTATTCTCTTATTTAAATTAATTCTCTTCTAATAAATTATATTTATAAAAAGATCCAGTAATGTTTTATAAAAAATAATATAATAAAATGAAATAGAAATGAAATCTTACTTAGATACTAAATATGTGAATTTAAAGTGATTAAAGAACATCTCAAACTATCTTTAACTCCCAGAAATCCAAAGAATAATAATATCATCAAAAGAAATTGCATCTCAAATGAATTTCCCTAAATTCCTCAATATCAATAATAGAAAATATCCCATTGAAATTAACGCTTTAAGGCATTTCAATTTCACTTTTACATATTTCTTCTTGAAATCTACAAATCTCTTCCCATTCTTCCCCCCCGACTTATCTTCTCTGCATAATTTCCACCTCCGCCTCTGCATGGGTTTCCATTTCTTCCTCTGGGCCTTGACATAAACATTTCGGGAATGGGAAATATTTTCTGTTTTTCGTGGCTGTTGTTGCGCTTTAATCTTTTGATACTACGAATGCAGCTGCTGTGGTGTCAGTTAGACAGAGGTGGCGAGATATGTAGAAGGGCAGGGGGGATCGTGAGCTGGTGTGGGCGTTTTTAAAGCTAACGGGGAAAACACGATGCTCGCCCACATTTACCCCCGCCAATACCCCGCCACTTACTTCAATGAATTTTTTTTTTGGTACAATATTTCACAACTCGTGCGACACTTTTTTACTCTCGGTAAGGGTATATATGAATTTAATGCTAAAAAATACTACAAAAATGTAAAGATGGTAATCTTAACTCGGGGAATATTAAATTTTATTATATTTAAAACCAGTTTGATTGAAAGATATCAGTTATATTATAAGATTTGATAATACTTCTTAAGAACAATTTATTATTGGTGTTTTTTTATACCTTATAAAAAAGTTTTAAGAAAACTATTGATATTTTATTTATTTATTATTTATAAAAATTTTTTTAAAAAGCTACAAATCTAAGAGCTTTGGAAAGAAAGAAAGATTTGAACTGGTAAACTTGTTTCTTACTTTTTTTTAGAATATAGATGTCTCTGTTAGAGTATTCTCTGGCTCAATAGCTTAAATTAGCATTTTTTCTTGTTCATTTTCCGTTTGGTTTGCTGGTTGACTGCATTGTGTCATGTGGCAACTAATGATTGAACTTTAACAACTTGGCCTCCCCAAATCATTCTCTCTCTCTATCTCTCTATACATTTCCCTCCCTCTCTCTCTCTCTCTGTTTCTCTTTCTCCCTATTTAGCTCTCTCTCTCTCTCTCTCTTTCCCTCTGTGCCCTGTCTTTTTCTGTTCGATGACAATTTCAAGGCATTTGTTTTATTGCCCATCCGCTGGCACCGCGGGGCGTATGCGTGATGTTTTTATTGCCGTTAAATTAACCGAATGCCGCCCGATGGCCCGATGGCTCGATGGAGAAATGGGTGCCAACATGCAATACTTTAGATTTGGTATATCCACGAACATATTATTATTTTTTTTTTTTTTGAGAGGGTTTCGTGCTTCAGCCCTCGGGTCATGTATTTCAATATCCTGGGCGCCATCTCTTGATCAAATTTATGAGTGTCGAGTGTTGGAAATCGAATACCATTGATGACGACGCTGTGTTTCTTGTAATTTGTGGCCCATCAACGTGTTCCATGAGGTTTTATCACCCGCACACTCTTGAGATCTGTCTGCCTTTGCCACAGTTGCATGACAAATATTTTCCATTTTCCTCCTAATTGGCTATAATTTTATGTCACTCTTGTTGATGTGTGCCGTGTGATTTTGTACTTTTTTTGTTATTCTTTTTATTAGTTTTTTCCCATTTTATTGCTTGTCACCAGACGACGACGACGAGGTTCACATTGACCCACTTGGAGCATGCTGTGCCACAGTAATAACACAACAGCAGCAGCAAATAGCAAAACTGCAGTTTGAGCCTGTGCCAAATTCAATTATCAATTTGTGCTTTTCATGCATTTTTCATTTTGCAACTCTACGTTTTCCTCAACAGTTTTCCCTCCATTCGCTTGCCAATTCCAAACGCGAAACACTCGGCCCAAAAGTGACAGTTGGGGGAGAAAAGCGGGGAAATGCTGGAAATGCTGGGTGAAGTTGACATTTCGACAACGACTGAAATGCTGTTGATAACACCAGTTAACCTAATTTCGTAAATTGGCTAAGCAGAAACGTAATTGACATTTATGTACATGTGTAAATGGAGTGGAAGCCAAAGGGCGCACATTTAGCCTGAATCCTTACTCATTTGCAAATGCAATAAAAGAGTTGGAAATCGGTTGGTAAATTAAAAGGATTGTGCAACTATATGATGACTAATTTAAGCTTGAATATATAGAGGGTCAAATAAATATTATCTAAGATTAAATGTCCTTTTTGCTTTATCCCCGAATGGAAGTTATAGACATTACATGAAATCCCTATAAGTTTATGAACATTTTTCTATTATATTTTACTTGATAACCTTTGAAATAATTTTTTTAAATAAAAGAGCAGTATTACCCTTAGAAATATGTTTAAAATTCTGCTAAACAAATTGACATCATAAAAACAAAGGCATTTTTTACTAAATTTCTTAGCTACAAAATTATTTCTAATACTTTTAATAACCCTAGTAATTTCTCAAGCATTCTATGTATATTTTTGCTTATATTACTTTATTAAAAACAAAATTTAAATATCTTAAAAAAAGTTTAACTTTAAAGTCACCTATTTTAACTTATTCTCTCTTTATATTTCCTCTTTTCCCTAATTTTTATGACCTATTTTCTTGCTCTTTCTTCACTTATCGTTATTAAAACCCTGTTACTTTTAGCATGCACCTGTTAACTCACTTTATCGCTGCTTCCTGCTGTCGCTTTTCCCAATGTGCCGCATTGTTCTGCTATCGTTATTATTATTACAGCTATCTACTTTCATGTCACCGGGCTCCAAGCTCCACCTCCACCTCCCAATCCTCTCCTAGTGACTGCTCTGCATCTGTCTATGTCGCACTGTCCGTCCTCTGTCTCTGTCCCTGTCTCTGGCGGTTTCAATTGCATTTCAAATGAACGTTCCTCCCTGTGGATCTCTCTGGGAGATGCAACTGGGAACTGAGAGCTGGTGTTGTTATCAAGCGCGTGCCACTTGAGCGCTTCGGTGACTGACGGCAACCGCAGCCACGACGACGACCGCAAAAAGCGACCCACTGGCACGCCCACCTAGACCCAGTGTCGCCCCCAACGCCCACTTAGACATCCGTCTTAATGAGGCTTCAATATCACTTGTCAAATTGTAGCACACTGACACAGGAAAAGTTAAGGTTTTAGTTTTAGTAACGTGAAGGAAATGCTTTTAGAAATTATAAAAGTAAAGGATATTCGTTGAAATTATTATTGTATTCAGAGCTGAAAACAGCACAAAACAAAGAGTTCCGAATGCTCTTTTTAGGAATTAAAAACATAACAAATAACAATCAAATGTAGACAGTTTTTTAATATAGGTTTTGGATTTTTTAAATGTTTTTGGACTCAATAAAAAATAAAGGTTCAAATGAACACTGTAACATTCTCCAAACTTTACCAAAAAAAATAAAACTATAAAGAATATTAATATTAATCTTTAGCAGACATAATATTCTAAAAATAATTGCAAATATTTGTAAAAATAAGCATAACTTTAATATATATAAAAGGGGTTTTCCTACATTTATTGACACTTAAATAATAGAATTGAAATCTTTGTAATCTTTAGGTGGCCATAAATGTTGTAAAACTTCTACTAAATTTATAATATCTCTCAGTGTTCTTTATAGATGAGGCTATTGTAATTTGTGAGACTGAAAACTAGACTGAGAGGCAGATCTTTGTATATAGATAACGATATTTAATTGGGTCAAGCGGTACTTAATACGCATATTACGCTTGATTGCAAAACTGTTTGATTGATTCAAAGCAGCCTATAAGTAATAATAAACTGGAAAACCTTGGGGCCTCCTCTAAGCACATATCTATATATTTATGGGCATTACATGACAAAATCTTGGACCGATCTCTAAGCTTCTTGTTTTTGGGGTGCGCCATGATCTCACCAAAAAAAAGAAAAAACTATGAAAAACAAATAAATGACATCACAGAGTGTAGCAGTCAAGTCTGGGACCCGTTCAACTTGAGGTGGCAATTAGAAGGCAATATTCGAGAGATATAACTCATAAATATTAACAATGCACACACACGTTAGCAGATAATGGGAGTTCAAAGATGCTAAGATACACACACTACACACTTGCACAGAAGAAGATGGGAAAAACCTGAATAAATATTTATAAGAATGCTAATTTTTTCCGATTGCAGCGAGCTGCAGTAACGTAACTGTAAAGCCAAGGAAAATGAGCAAAGGGAGGCTGCGGCGGAAGAGACAGAGAGAGAGAGAGAGAGAGAAAAGTGTATCCAGCATGTTGTGTGTTTTGGCCCAGAACTGCACTCAAGCAGCGCGAATCCAGAGGGGAGCGAAGCCGAGGGAAACCGCAAAAAAGGCGGCAAGTGCCCTGAGTGTTTTCCCTGTAGATTTTTTTTCCTTAACCCTCCTCCCCCCTGGCAACTGCGACATTGTAACAGTCTAGTTAACTTGCAACTTACAAGCGAATGTATCTACACTGATAGAAATAAAAAAGTTTACTTTTGAGAATTTGTGCATTCTCAAAATTAATTCTTAATATAAGTAAGAAAATTCTTAAAGTAAGATTTTTTAGGCTTAAATCAAGACCAAAAAAAAACTAGATTTAAGATTTTTCACATTCCTAAAAAAAAAACTTAAAATGAGACCAAATATTCTCAAAAAAATACCAAATAATCGTAAAACAAAATCAAAAAGGATTCATATCAAGAAAAAAAGTTCTTAAATTGAGATTTTTGGCATTCTTATTTTTCCAGAGGAGAGTGCATACTACTGTTGTCTCATTCTTTCTTATACAAAAATGGAAATCATAATGTGGTCTCACTCTTTGTTGAAAGATCTATTTTTAGCTCAGAGAGGAGAGATTCATATATTTTCTGCTCTCTCCTTGAAATCGTATGTATAAGCATTCTCGGCATTGGGGTTAAGTTTGCCTCAGTAGCCGAGTGGCTAAGTGGAAGGTCTGTGTATTCTTGGGACCCGGGTTCGAGTCCTATCCCGGCGCGCAAAAATGTGTAAGTAAAGTTTTATTTGGGATTTCTCTACACTAGTTTAAGATTTAATAACAGCTTATATCTCTATATTTACAGATTTAATTCTTTCAGAACCCGGACTCTTAAGTCACATATATGTATGTTTAGTTAAAGTGTAGTTTGGCATTAATCATACGGTTTTAGTATTAACACTTAAAAACGAGTGATTAGGATTGAATTTTTTTTTTTTGTTGGTATCTTTTATAGATTTTTTTGTTCTTAAAATAAGATTTAAAAAATCTTGAATTGAGAATGCAAAAATTCTTAAAGGAAGAACGAAAATCTCAAAGGAAGAACGAAAAATTCTTGGGATGATTTCGTGACCGAAATGGTCACGATTTTATGACCAAAATTCTCATTTTTTTCTATCAGTGTATATCTATCTGCTACAAGTTACTTTTTCCCCTTAACCCTCTGTTGGCTGTTGTCTCTCTGCCTCTGCCCTGTGGTCTTCCCTTGTTGACTGACTTTCGAAACGTGTTGTCATGTAAATTAACCGAAAACAAAAAGAAGAAGAAAGAGAGAAAAACTGCCATGTTGCGGGTTAGTTGCAGCCATGCTGCAAGTATCTTTCGGATACCAGAACAAACACAGATACAGGCACAGGCAAAGGCACAGGCACAGAGGTGAGGTGGTAGGTGCGGGAGCCTGAGAAAGACAAATATAATTGACAATGAAGAACAACAGCTGGAATGAGATGGTGTGCAGACAAAGCCGTTTAAATGGAAAATTGTTAGACAACAAAAACGGCAATAGACCAGGTTTCTAAGCACCAGTTGTCAGCTGTTTTGGGTGGAAAAGTAAGCCAAGAAAAGTTAAGCGCTCAAGCGAAAAATGCAGATGGATTTCCAAGTCAACCAACTGCCGGGATCTTGATCTTAGCATCCAAAGAAAGAAGATTAACCAACCATAAGCCATAGAAATCTATTTAAAAATATTTATCTAAATTAATTTCTTACATATTCCGGAACTTAAGCATTTATTTAATTAAATTTAAACCCAGAACTTTGCTCAGCTATTTAGCTATATATTTATTTCATACACCTTACTGTCTGGCATAATTTGACCCATTGCGAAATCTCGCAGCAGAATTATTTTTTGTATTTTGTATCTCTCACCCATTTAGCCTTAGCAAAAACATTCCCCAGACAGATAAATACATTTTCAAACAGACCATGCATGCCGCCTGCCATTATACCAAGTGCGAACCAAGGGGTTCCCAATAAAATATAACCATATAACCCAGAGCTTCACTATGTCCATTTCCTGTTCTTTTGGCACAACGATTACGCATACGCCGCGTGGCCAATACAAATGCAAATATTAAATCATTATTGCGCATGGAAATGCCAACGTAAACAATAACAAACACTAAGCCGAAGGCAAAGGAAAAGCCAATAAACAATAAGCCAAAATAGGTGGCCACTGGCCATCTAAAAGTAAACCTGAAAAAGAAACACTGGAGACTTTACTACGAAGTTCAAAGTTGGCCAAAACGAAATTGCGCGGTCAGCGACGCTGCTCATTAGCTAAAACCAAAACTACCATTGTGGCCAGCTCGTTAACTTCCATTCCAAGCATGGTTTTATGGCCTGAACTCAGAGTCGAGTCGAGTCGAGTCTCTCTTACATAATGATGGGAAAATCTTTATGCTTTGCGCCTGATAAGAAATGCGGCTCACATTGAACTCCAAGCGGGATGGAAAATCCAACCAAAGAGAGATGGAAAATAAACTAAAAAGAGAGATAAAAGAAAATAGAGAGATGGCTTTGCTAATGGAACACACAGCGCACAATTTTCTGGGCATCGTTTTATGGCTCGTTAAATGGTTTTAAATAAATTAATGAATTTACCAAATCAACACACAAACGGATAAAGGTTCAAATGAATTTCCAATGAAGGCAGCCGAATTTTAATGAATTTCAAAATGCATAAAAGAAAACAAATTAAATCAAAACGATGAAAATAACAAATTAAATTTCAATTGATGGCGGCACCAAGGGCATCCAACCAATAAAAAGAAAACTAATTGTTAAAGAAATATACTTGTATTTAATGGATAATTCTATACATTTTTCAAACCTCTTTTAATGCTTTGAATTCAATTATATCCAAATTATATGTTTACTAAATTAAATAAATAGCTTATAAGCTGCATTATCTTTTAATAAAATCATAATAATTGTAATTCATTCAATATTTTACTTATAAACCATTTATTTATAATTTTAAGAACTATTTTAAAAACTAATGAAATTTGTATAATAAAAAAATATTATATAATAAAAATTCCTTTACTTCAAAATTAAATTCTACCGAGAATTCACCATAAAATCAAATGCAACAAAATCTTTAAAAAAAGTTTCCCCCACCAACTCGATTTTTCCCCATTTTCCTTGTTGGCTTGGAAACTTTCTGTGCTGACCAAAGGGGAATTTACTATCCAATGAGTTTTCCAGCTTAACGTTTTCCATTTCAAGTGTTTTCATTCGTGGCCAATGCATAATTCAGAACACTTATTCGATGGGGCCACAAAATCAACAAAGATGACGCTTGGAAAATATCAAAAGACCACACACGCAGGAAGTCGGATAGTAGAGGGAGGGGTTTCAGATTGATAGAGAAAGGGTCGTCGGGTTTGACCCCAACGTTTTGCATGCATATATATATATACATTTACAGGATCAACCTTTTTTTTGAAACCTTTTGCTGCAAGCTCAAGCATCTTGGCATCGATTTTCGATTAAATCTAATTGACATGACGTGGGCACGCCCACTTCCGCCTAACTGTCTGACTGTCTATCTGTTTTCCCTGCCAAGTTTGAGCAGTTCTCCAGCTCCTCTCCTTGTAGCTGCCCATTTCCACTGGCCATTTTCAATTTCCATTTGACACGCTTCGGAATTTTCAGCAAGTCCTGCCCATGTTCGTTCCTTGTTTGGCTTTCTGCGCAAATTGTTGTACATAATTTATGCCATTCATCGTTGTCGGCTTTAATTTTTTTCTCTCTCTCTCTCTTAAAATTGTTTTTTTCGGGGGCTCATCGTAAACCCCCAAAAACGGATGCCCTGTCATTAATTTTCAGCTAATCTCAATCAGTCAAAGGCAACGTGGAAAAATTTACTTGGTTAGAAGGTTAGAACCATTTCTTTCCATCCATAACTCAACTGTGAACTCTTATCGGGATTTGGGTGACAAGGCTAATTTCGGTATATTTTTTCGGTGGCATTAACTTGGCTCTGATGGGAAATTTCCTGTCTTGGCTAATTGAATTTTCTAGATAAAATTGAGGGGAAGTTAACAATGAAGTGATGTAATTGTGTCAGTGGCTTTCCAGGGGTTTTGTGAGAGAATTAGTTATTTATCTATTTTCGGAAGTATTTATTTCAATATATATATTTTTATTTATATTTATATTTATTCTTATACATAAAAAAACTATTTTGTCATATTTGCAATTAGGTTTTTTCCCATTTAAATTTATCTCGCCATAAATTTGTCATTAACAAGCTCTAAAAATAAAATGTTTCCCAATTAATAATTCACAGTGAAAGCTTTGCACATTTGTCAAAACGTCAGAAAATTCAAAAACTGTTTAAAAATAACAAAAACCAAACTAGAAACTTTTTATTTAACCCAATTTAAAGAACTATGGTTGTGTGACTTTTCTCTATGACTTTTCACAATTTTTAAGCACTTTTCTGTATGACTTTTTCTATATACACTCATATCTCTCTGCTCATTTCCATTCCATTTAAGTTTATCTTTAATTTGCAGCCATCTGGCCACCCATTTGTTGTTCCCATTGATGGCGATAACTCCAGCGATTCTCGTTAATAAGAGTGCACTTAGTGGAGAAGTTGGAGGAGTAGTTAGTTAGTGCTTACTCTGCTTATCTGGCAAACACTTTATGTCCGGCCCCAAACCCAACTCTGTCCCCATGAGGAACACTTTTATATATATTTCTAATCTGTTTTGTTGTGTTGGCTTTTCCTTTACTCCCATTTTCGGCCACGTTTCTGCTTTTTTATTTGAAGCGCAAATATTGATTTCCTTTTATTTTGTTTCTTTTGTTTGGTGGGTTCCCCGAATTCCCCTGGTGTTATAAATGCAATACAAACGACACAAGTTTGATAAGTCTTGTTTTTATTTTTTTTGGGGCCCCATATGTGGGTAATAGTTTTGGTTGAGGGACGCCAAGTGCACTTAACGATATGATAAGAAATGAACAACCGACAGAGCGCTGACCCACATAGAAAGTGGGAATTGCTGCTTCATATGAAACATACATATAAATAAATATATATATATTGTAGATGAGTTATGTGTACTCATATCTATAAGCGATACATTAATGGGCCAACAACAGTGAATGCACAATTAAATGGCCAAGTGTTCGATTTGTGGCATCAAAGTTGGCTCATTACACTCGAGCACCACCACCACACTTTGATGAATATTAATCATTAAGTTTTATGACTCTGCCAGCAGGACAAAGCAAATTAATTAAATTATAGCAATTCCTCAACATTTATGCTGTAATTGATGTGGCTGCTCCGAGCATGTGAACTTATGGCTTGCAACAAAAAGGCCGAAGTGAAGCTCGTTGTCCTATATAGAGTGCCAGACTCAGTGCCAGTCTCACTCCCATGCCAAGGCATAAACAAAAGGCAAAAATGATTAATAAACTGAAGCCAAAAAGTGGGCGGGGGGCAGGAGCTCAGCTGGTGTGTGGAATACAGATGAAGTGACATAATTGAAACAAAAAGGGGAAAGGGAGGAAGGGGGCCACCGGGAAAACCTTTGAGAACTTTTTTGTGTGAACTTATTCGTTGGGTACTCTTGGAGCAAAAAGTAATCAACAGCCAACAGAAAAGGGAGCGACGAACGAACCGATGATTCTTTACAACAAACAAACAAGAAAAAAGATTATTCGCTTTAGTTCGCATAAGAGGCACTTTTGAACTTTCCCCCAAAGAAGGGTTTCAGATTGATGAAATCTGCGGAAGAAGTTTTTCTTTAAAGGAATTTGGAGTTTTTTGAAAAGAAGATAATGTTCAATCAACAAGCTTAAATTCAATCGAACTGCAAGGGATTCCCTTCTATAAACATAGAAAAGATCTATTAAAAGTTTTATTTTAAAACTTCTACTCAATTTAACAAAAATATAATCAAATAAATGACTTAAAAACCTATTTTAATATAAAAGGATTTAAAAAGAGAATTTATAGAACTATAAAAATATTTGCCAGCATAAAATCAAAAGGAAACTCTCATAAACTTTAATCTTTAATCCATTTCAAAGATGAATAAGTTATTAGGCAACTCATATTCCTCCAAAAATAATAATAATAAAATCGCACACCCTCAAATATAAATCAATTTCCCATCTTCCGCACTCTATTTGAAAGAAATGAAGAAATAGAATTTCCTTTCATCACATGCAAGATGTCCTTCCCGATAAAAAAAAAGGAGAAGCAAGACCCTTCAGGGATAATCTGGTGTTAGGCAGGAAGCGCATACATGAGGCGTAAAAGCTCTCGTTCATATCGGAATTTATGGAGGAAATGCTTAAGAAGTTCGGGGTGGAAATGGAAATGTATAGTCATAAAACCAAATGAAAAACGAGTCGAGATTTGCGCTCTGAAAGAAAAACGCAAAAACAAAAAACTTTCAGGCGTGATTACGTAAAATGCGTAAAAGAAAGGAGAGCAGGAGAGCAGCACGGCGAGACAGAGAGAAAGTGAGAGCTGGCGTAGGAACCACTTGACGCATTTCAAGGACACGTGCAGCCTTCGCAAGGACACTCGCAACATAAAAAAAGAGTGGACGACAACCGAGGCGTTACACAACACTGGCCAAAGCACCAAACTAACGGTTCACTTACCGTAATATGCAAGTTGGCAGCTCCCTTGTTGCGGCTACCTTTTGGATTTTTCTAGTTTTTCCTAGTTTTCCTTTGTTTTCTATTAGTTTTTTCTTTTGTTTCAGCTAAGTAGGCCTTGGCTACAGCGTCTGACAGTGACAATTGTAGAACACAAATTTCTTTCGAAGGTGAGATAGCCTACAAATTTTCCGTTCTCGTCGACCCCTTGTTGTTTTTCGGTGATTTTGCTCTCAAAAACTTGTACGAATCGGATTTTCACGTAAAGCGCGTAGTATTCGATCGCTCTGACCAGCGGAATATATTGTATAACGGGAGCAAGAGAACCGAACGCCGCGAACTCAGCTGATTGAATGAAAACGACGCCACTTGGAGGAGCAGCAGCAAACAGCAGCAGCAACAGCAGCAGCAGCAGCCCCACCAGAGAGCCAGAAAGAGAGCCAAAGAGCCCCCAACAAGCAACCAAATAGTGGGGCAAGCAACAAGCAGCCTGAGAGCAAGAGCTGAGAGCAGGTAAGCTTGTTGCGTTGCTGTTGTTTCTGTTTGTACGGGCATGAAACTTACTTAAATTAGGGAAATACTCGCTATAATTGTCAGTTTTAGCTCCAGGTGATCGAGAAACTAGCAAGGATTAATTAGAAAAATATTATAGAAAATTGTTTGCTTTTCATTCGTAAATTATATTAATTCGTGACATATTTTAGAACACTTTTTGAATTGTTTTTATATTTATAAATATTTATATTTAGTATATTTTGTTTTCTATAAGAAAAAATTTAAAAATTTGGAACGTATAATATTTCTATGCATATTTATGGACAACTTGAAATGATTTTATATTTCGTAAAAATGTATTTTAAAGTATTTGCTTACCTAAAATATTATAAAATGAAATATGGATTATGGATTCATAAGGCATCTATAAGACATCAAATTCTTTTAGATAATTAATATATAAGTGATTTATTTTGCTTAAAAAAGGAATCAAATCTTTAAGATACTCTCATCTTCCCTATTTTTTATGATTCTCTCTCTCTCTATCATTTCCCCTATTCATTGATGCAGCGACATTAGCCTGAAATGAGGCATTTTTAGACATTTTTCATTCACACATTTCCAAAGCTTCTCTCACACTCACACAGCGCTGCATGCACCTCGCTCTCGCTGTGTGGCGCTCTAGGTCACCAATGTTGGGGCTGCTGCTCTCTCCACTCTCCACACTCTCTCCAATTTCTCTCCCATTCCATTACCACCCCACTCCCACTCCTCCCCTTTATCGCCTGTTTCGTTTTGCTGCCAGCATAAAATGCAAAGCCAACTAGCAGTGTTGTTGGTGTTGTTGGCGGGGCTTATGTAACTTTCGGGGCATCCACAAGCGTTGAAGGGCAGTCAGCGACCTCGTTCTAGAAAAGAAGCCATCTCCCTACCACCCCCTGTCCACCCCCTAAAAAGAAAGCCCAAGAAGAAGGAGCAGCAGCAGCAGTGGCAGCCACAGCAGTGGAAAGCAGAGCCCAGTATAAACATTTTGTAACCCAGAAACAGTAATGATTTTTTTTAGGGACAACCAAAAGAATATTTTAAAAATTATTATTATGATTCATAAAAAATATAATTATTTGTTTTGAAAACATACAAAGAATTCTACACACGATTTTGCTAGAAAAACTGTACAGTAAAATGTAAGGCTATTATTTTATAATATTTTAATAATTTTAAATGTATTTTAATAATTACAAATGTACTAATAATAATTTCTAAAAATTTAAGCAGAAAAATTTATTGTTTAACATAAACGATTCCTTATTTTATAACTTTTCCATTAAGCTTAAAAATGTGATAAAAATCTGGGAAAATTCTAGTTCGGAGAGACATTTTATAGGTTTATTCTGTAAATTTTTATATCGTTCAAGTTATAGAATTTCGACTGTCCAATAAAAGAGGAAACAGAATCGAGAAAGAAAAAAAATATAGGGCTTGTGCCATGGAGAGAAATGTCTGCTTTTGGGGTTGTGTGGGTTGGATTTGTGTGGTGGTGCCTTTATGGGGGGGTATGCTCGTTGTAGGAGGCTTGGTGGGAACATCAAAGTCATGCCAAATTGCGCAACAGCCAACTGCGTTGTTCTTGGTTACCCGCTGACCGAGGATTTTGGTGGGGAAAAAACACGAAGGAAGGGTGCCTGCGACTGCAGAAGCTAAACTCGAATTCCAGTGGTCAAGTCTGAAGGACTTCAGGGAATTTCTAACAAATAATAATGTGTGTGTCGTAGCCTGGCGATGGTTTCTAACCTAAGAAAGTCAGGGCATTGGAGTTTTGCTGAGATGTGAAGTGGCAATTTCAGAGAACAATACGAATAATAAAAGAACTTGACCAATTTTTGCCTGTAAGCCAACGAATAGTTGAAGTTCTTGATTAAATATTCAGAAAGAGCTCAGGAATTAAATAATATTCATTCATTTATTAAAGAATTTATCTATTTATTTCATATTTACTTAACTTCCTTCAAATTTGACTTACCCTTTGCATTTCAATATCCTTCCAATATCCCTTGCAATATCCGCACTTTCAAATCCATTCAATATCCGCATTGTTCCTGTCGTTCCCCCCTTTTATTCGCAGCCTTCCTTCGGTGGTATCCCCTTGCAGAGCAGATCCCCCCCCCCCCTTGTAAGGGAGAAGTCCCATTACCAAGCCACCTCTCACCTTTTTATGGACTTCCGCAGCAATAGATCTAGTAAACAATAATGGTCCCCCACTTCATTCTCCCTCCTCGCAGTCCATTGTTGCCGTCACCATCCTTTTTGCAATGCCCGGGCCTGTTCAAGCGTAATTTAATTTTGTGCGCCATTTATTTATAGTGGTTGTTCCTCAGGCGAAGGAACCCGAGCCAACATCCTCTGGATAGTTTTGCCTGCGGGTAAATTATGGTTCCAGGGCAAATTAGGTTAGGTCACAACCAGGATATATGTATCTGTATAAAGGTGTGTGAATGTGGTGAATGCAGAGTAGCCTTACCTGGGTTTCAGCTAAATTGTCGCCAGGCTAAGTGGTCTCAAAGTTTTGTGGCTCCTGCGGTAGTTTTTCAATTTTTAAAAATAATTTAAAATATCCAACGGTCGAGGGCTTTTTAAAAAATAATATTTTTGTTTTGATATTACTTTTAAAACCTTGATTTTTCTTTTCTTTTAATGTTATTCCTACCTTTATGAGATTGTATAAAACTCCAATTTTTTCTTGGCCTTCTGGCAATTCTTACCTTTGATTTAATGTATAATTTCACCCTTTAAAATCACGTATTAAAAATCGCATAAACTTTGTATTCCTCTGTTTTGTTTTCCTGGTTTTGTTATGCGGTGGCATCTGTTTTTGCCACAGCAGCATCCGCGGGGAAGAGAGGAGCGAGATGAAGCGGCAGAGGAGTGTGTGCGTAAAATGCGTTTTAATTGAAAGGAAATGTTCAAAGCACATGTGCAGCTGCCACTTGGCAAGGGGCGGCGGTGGTCAATGGGGGCTAGGCAAAGGGGGTGGCAGGGCGGACTGTCTGCTAATTGAATTACCTTTCGGTTGCTTTTCCCATTAGAAGTGCCGCCAAGTTCTCGAGATCTTGTGTGTGCTGCATGTTTTGCTTTTCATTTAATACCATTTTGATTCATTTTTTGTTTTCCCTATTTTCCTTTTGACCCAATTCCGTTTTCCTTTTATGCACTTGCAGCTGTCTCCGTCAAGTCTTTTGCAGCTGAGAGAGAGAGATATAGAGAAATGTGAAGAGAATTTCTTTTTATATTTTGTGCAGCCTTTCGCTTTCGCTCTTTCGTAGGTGGGCGGTTACTACAGTTGGGTTTAGGTCTAGATTTTTACCTAGAAAAATTAATATAAACATAATTGATAACTAAGAAGATTTTAAAAATGTTCCTAACCATTTTTAGAATACGGTTTTTATCTTTATTTTTAAAACTATAAAATAAATAACTATAAACTCTTTTTTTTCTACCTTTCCAGACTTCCAAAATGGGCGGAGGGAATGCAGAGAACGGCAAAAAGATCTTCGTGCAGAAGTGCGCCCAGTGTCACACCTTTGAGGTGGGTGGCAAGCACAAGGTGGGACCCAATCTCGGCGGTGTTGTGGGTCGCAAGAGCGGCACATCACCTGGCTACAGTTACACAGAGGCCAATATGAAGAGGGGCGTCACCTGGACTGAAGGCAATCTAGATGAATATCTCAAGGATCCCAAGAAGTACATTCCCGGCACAAAGATGGTTTTCGCTGGCATCAAAAAGGCCGAGGAGCGTGCCGATTTGATCGCATTCCTCAAGTCAAATAAATAGGAGTGTATAGGGGTAACAACAAGATCGACATTCAATAATTTAAGAAACCCGGAAATATCTAAAAATTATCAAAAAGATATATTTATTTTAGTATCTTTTAAATTGAATTGAGAACGGCTCAAGTTCCTACCTAAAACAATCAATAAAGTTGGCAGACTTTAAGTAGTTAATAAACTATTTAAAAATTGGAACTAAGAATTCGTTATTTCCGTTTCCTTTAAGCAGCGTGCCAAGATCCCTCCTCATCGAATGGCAGAGCTTTCAGTTTCAGTCTATGAAAAAATCACGATAAAAATATATCGATATATCGATATTTATTATCAACCCACCCATCTTTACAAAAATATGGGATTATTTCGTGCTCGTAAAACATGCGCCGTGAGCAAGCTTCACAAGCTTTTCCAATTTGAAATGCGCTAAAATTGGCATTCGAACAAAAGTTCTCAACTACCGATTGGGAATCCATCCCCATGGTGTATATATGAGTATAAGGTGTCCAAATTACCGATTGGGAATCCATGCCCATTGCCAATTACCGGTTGGAGTGTTGGTGAGAGGGGGAAGTAGTTAATTCTTAGCAAAACAGGCCGGGATTTAATTAATAAATTCCTCAAATGCTTTAGTAGAGGTAACAATGTTACACTCTAAAATATGACAGCAAGTCTTGAAGCAATTTATAAGTGCAATAATATTTGGCATATAAATAGAGCCAAGTCAAGAGCCATGACAAAGAAATTTAGATATCAAATATTATAAGCAAAAAAAACTATTATAAATAAAGCCATACAAAACGGCTAATTGCTAAAAATAAAGCAATTTTTCTTTAATGACAGACAAAATCTGTGCGGTCTACCATATTTTCCTTGAAAATCGCTAGTGACATCTCGTAACATCTAGTTCGAAATCGGGATTTCTTTTTCAGATTCAAGTAAACTGCTCTTCTGTCTCCTGTTTCCTGTTTCCGCCGCTTGGCGGAAAAAATATTTTAAAAACCCTGATTACGGTCCCACTTTCAGTATTTTTCTGTACAGCAAACACGGTCTCTTTCAGTTTTACCAGTGGTTCAATAATTCACAAGCTTTGAAATAGAACAAAAGTTCTCAACGCAAGACGTTTGTGTTCAATGTAAGTAGTGGGTGTATTTTTTTCGGAACTGCGAGTGACGTAAATATTACCTTGGTTAGTTATTGATTAACAGATGATAGCAGAAACTTCCGGGTTATTTCCGTTGCATAATTATAAATTTCCAAGCGCGCGATTCGTAAAAAAACTACTATCAAGCAAATAAATAATTTTTGGGGGATGATTCAGGGTTACATAAACGTGTCCTTGTGTGTGTGTGTGTGTATATATAAGAGTGTGAAGTATATGTGCGAGATTGTTAGGCCGTTTATCTGTTAGGTTTTCCAAGTGCAAAAGTTAGCTGTGAATTATTAAAATTAAAAATAGCATCGCTCAGATCGCCAAAGTCACATTGCCATTGAAAAAAAGCCCAAAGAGCGTCGATTACATGAGCGCAAAGAGCGCGCGATCAGCGAATATCTCTCGCTCGCAAAAGAATATCAATTCTTGGAATTTCTTTTTTGCCCAAGCGTAGGGTTTCAAAGTCCGCCACGTGGTTGCTAAGCAGGTTTTGGCTTCCGCGGTGTCCCCAATCTTTTATGTGGCAATTTAGAGATTTTCACCTTTCTAAGGAGTCTGATTATGTAACAAAGGCAACTTGGATGTTGGCCCATTTTTTTTCGCTCATCTCGCTGCCTCTCCCACTCTCTCCTCTCTCTCACCCATACACACACACACACATACAAACACCTCTGGCCTGCTTCCAATTGCACTTTCTATAGAGGGGAAAAGCGGTTTTCCCTCTCTCTTACGCACGGAAAATTCTCCTCAAGGCCAAATCAGATGTTGACATTGTTGTTGCAGTCTCTCACTGCCTGTGTATGTGTGCGTGTAGGTGACTTACTCATTGCAACGGCACTTTACACAGCTTTTTTTGCCCTCTCGCTCTCAAGTTCACATAGCTGCATGCAACTGATTAGCCGCCGCCAATTAAAGCAAGTTGGCCATAACATAGACCCTGGAGCTAAGGCTATTATATAAACGGCATTCAGTTAACGTTTTTCCCCCGCTTTATGTTTCCTGACGAAGTTTTTGCGCCTGTTGCTGAGCGCTTCGCTCTGACGCAATTGTTGTTTTACTAAGCGAAAATCAGACGTTCGAAATGCGAACAAGTGTGGGAGAGGGAGAAGGGGAGCGCGAGTTGGGGGGCAACAACATGTGACCAGGCAGCAGCGTCTGTTCTGTCTGAAGATTTTTTTTTCGCCCGTGCGTGCGTGTGTGTGTGTGTTTGATGACGTTGCCCTCCACACGCGTGAGTAAAGCGTGTGTGAGGTGGGGACAGGGGGAGGCACTCGAGCAGATTGGGATGCATAACCGTTAGATAATGAAAAAGCATTAGAAATGTGTGACAAAAAATGTGTTATCAGGCAATCAGACGACAAATGCACTTAGTGTGAGCGATTTTAATAATTCCGTTTCCGCAGAGCGCTTATCACTTGTTTACATAACAGGGCAAGGGGACAATATTTTTTTCACGGCCTTTTTTATACACAAAGAAAAAGTGGGGCATGTTCCAAAATCCAAATTGAGAACATTTTCTATATGTTTCTACGTTAAAGTTATTATATTTATATATTTTTAAAAATTGTTTAAACACTTCAATTTCAAAAGTTTAATTATATTCAAGATATAACATAAAATTTTAATTAACTTTGAAAAACCACAATTTTAGACATATTTAGAAATCCCTCTGGCTTAAATTTGTTTTTAATTTAGTGTAAAAACTATACAAATTAGAATCAATCTCTGTGAAACGCTATCAGAGTGATAACAAACCTAAATGAAGGCCAAAACAGCAATTTAAATGATAAAAATATAATAATTGGACTTTGAAACAAAAGTTTGGGAAGAAAGTGAGTGAAGGAACCCATAAAATGTCTGGCTGTTGCCTAGACTGATTTTATTATTAAGATTAGGAGATATCATTTATTGTATAACAAGACACAAAGTTAATATTTACGATTTACCCTAATAGTTACCTTAATTTCAAGTTCTATAATTTTTTTGACTAATTTTCGCTTTCTCTCTTTTCTCCACACAGTCGAGTCCGTGTTAACACATTAATAAACCACATAATCCATAATGGGCGTTCCTGCTGGTGATGTTGAGAAGGGCAAGAAGCTGTTCGTTCAGCGTTGCGCTCAGTGCCACACCGTGGAGGCTGGCGGCAAGCACAAGGTGGGACCCAACCTGCATGGCTTGATCGGACGCAAGACCGGACAGGCGGCCGGATTCGCGTACACGGACGCCAACAAGGCCAAGGGCATCACCTGGAACGAGGATACCCTGTTCGAATACCTGGAGAACCCCAAGAAGTACATCCCCGGCACCAAGATGATCTTCGCCGGTTTGAAGAAGCCCAACGAGCGTGGTGATCTGATTGCCTACCTGAAGTCTGCCACCAAGTAAGGTGCTGCAACCACCTGCACCCTATTATTGTGTTCAGTCACAATCCGGCAAAACAGCAACAACAGCAGCAGAAGCAACAACTACAAATCAACAAAGTACAGACCTAAAAACTACAATTATGTTAATTATAAAGTTTAAATAGGACAATTTATTATTTAATTTAAATAAAAAGTGGAATATTTAATTTAAACCCGATATGAGAATTGTGACCGCTACAAACAGAAAAAGTTAAATAAAAACAACAAAAAAAACGACTAAAAATTATGTCTACTGTATTTTTTTTATGGAATTTGAAAGGGGGAGGAATTATGAAGAAAAAATTAAATAAATTTCTAAAAAATGTTCCTTTTCTAAAGAGAACTAAGATCGTATGCTCTTGAATTTACTTTAAAAACAGCCTTCATATAAGGGAACTCCCCATATCTCTTAGTCATGCATAGCTATTTCCCTTATCGGAAAAGAGAAAGACTTATGAAGGGAAAAAAATATTTCTCTGATAACATTTCATTGAAAAAACTAAAGAGTGGGTCATGCTATTACTATAAAGAGCTATATCAACATCACGTGCCTTAAAACAATAATAGTCAGAAGAGAGACCAATAAGAGTATGCCCTGGGGTTGGTGTCCTGATAAGGAACGATAACCAAGCCACTGAACTATGAAACACTCATCAAAGAGAGGTTGAATCATATACATTACGTCACATTTAGATAGCTCTATCAAAAAAGAGGGATCGCCCTAGTATTACTCTCTTAAATCTATTATAAAAAAGATACACTTTATATTTCATGAATACTTTTTTGGCTAATTTATGTATATTTTCTTTTACACTCGCAAACCTTTATCGTACACTTTAATAACAACTTTATTATGCAATACATATTTTTTCATTTGATTTTATATGCTTACTTGATTTAGATTTTAATGAAAGAAATACTTGATAGGTTTATACAATATATTTTTCGTTTTGCTTAGTTTTGTTTTCGGTTTTTGTTTTAGTTGTGGGTGCGCTGACGGTATTATAATACATTAAAAGTGCATATCATAATCTGATTTAGACAAATTCTCTGTACAGCGCGCACACATAAATTAAGAACACAAATAATAATAACAACAAAATATATAAACAATCGAACTGAATGGAACAATCGCACAGGACAGCTCTGTTTCTGTATTTGCTTTGCCACTCACTAATGCGAATGACACTGTTTTTCTTTTTTTTGGAATGCCAACAAAAATCTAATTGTTCTCTCAATACGTTCTATATGGGGGCAGAGGGCGTAAGGGGACGATGGACTAACAAGAACTTAGTTTAAACGGGAAACAAACATGCGCTTAAAGGTAGCAAGAACAAACATCATGTTAAGTGGGTTGTGGAGAAGTGGCTGAATCGGAGATAGTAGTATGTAGTGTAGATTCCTCTCCACGACTCTTATTGTTTCGTTAAGGACTCAGGCTGGCGGCCTGGCTAAAATATTTGCTGTGTGCCTTTGCCTGTGTGCATGGATGACTGACTGACTGACTGATTATTGGACCGCTTAGGCCTTGCCAGCAATGGGGGCGGCACCTTGCTTCTGGTTCTCGTTCTCCTTCTCCAGCTGCTTGCCCAGATATTCCCTGATGAAAGTAAAGAACGCACATTGAATACACAATACAGAATTTTGATAAAGATCTTGGACAACAATGAGTCAAAACGAATGAATGTTGTTGGGTCACTGCACCTGAATGCGGATGAATGAAAGGGGGATGATGCGAGGACTATTCAAAAACCATACTAACCAGTTGTGTACCATCAGCTTCTGCACAGCCAGCAGGGCCTCGTACCGGACATTGGGATCCTCGTGGCCCAAATGCTGCATCACGATCTGCTTGCCACCCAGCTGCTCGAGCACACTAAGGAATAAAACAATGTTAAATAAAGAGCAAATTTAGAAAATCTCGATGTAAATACTCACTGCTTGCCGCGGGGATAATGACGCACGTACTCTCCAATGTCAAAGCAGGCAACGGAGAGGATAACAGCGTCCTTGGATGTCTCCAGCAGATGGACGAGAATTCGCAGCAGTTCGTAGTTCTTCTCGTTGAGGCGCTGGGCATTCTCACGCCAGAACTTGGCCGACTTGTGGACAGGCGACCATTCGAGACGACCGCTGCGCACCTCTGTGGCGTACTCGTCGAAGGAGCTGAGGTCCTGTACCGAATTCTGCAGCTTCTCGCTCAGGTACTCCACATCGGCGGTGATGTCCTCGTCATCGAAGCGACGCTGCTCAAGGATGGAGAGCTGCTTCAAAACCTTGCACTGAACCATGGCGATGCAATGGTCCTTAGCCACCGAGGAATCCTCGGGCTTCTCGATCAGATTGCGGAAGACCGCGAGGATGATGCGCGTCACCTTCTCCTTGGCACAATCGCTGAGGATATCAGCCAGGATGGGGATGACGCTGAACTTGTTCATCTTGGCAGCCAGCAGGGGATTGAAGGTCAGCACCCACAAACAGAAGACCAGCTGGTATTGCACCTATGAATAAGAAATCGAATTTAAATTGTACCAAACAATTTACGCATTTCAATTTCAAACTCACCTGGAAGTTGACACGCGACGACAGGATGCGGATCAGAGTGCTGATACCATCTACTCCCACGAAGGCGAATCGGTACTCATCCACGCGCAGCATCATCTGAAGGCAACGGGCCACCGACTGGATGTATTCGTTGTTCTATGTATATCAAATGGTAAGAAAACTTTATTAGTTTATTCTTTAATTCCGAGTCAGAGATCTGGACTGTTAGACTTGTTAGTTATTACGATACTCTGGGCTGGAATCTATTTTCTTGCTAACTACAACAACGATAAATAATGACTACAAGCTACGCACAAAATAAGAGAAAATATGGTGAAGAGAGTGGAAATATAACATTTAAATAGAGTTGAAGATGCAACATCGATGGATCGGATCACCTTATGCCATTGGTTTTGTGGACTTTGTGTAATCTTGGTTGATTCTAGTGTAAACTTAACCGTCACCTGGAGTTACCATTACACCACACTTCCTGGACAACATAAACTTTGCTGCGTCGCTGCAGGCTGATGTTCCTGCTGGCTTGCTTATCGTCTATTAGTCGGGTTAGTAAACAATTACGAAATAGACTACAAAAAATATCACACAAACCCAAGGAAGACAGTCGAAAGGAGTCGATTTTGTAGGTTTAAAATAAGGGAACACCTGGGTAGCACTACATAAATCGGGATAATCTATGATTAAAAGCTATAAAAAGTATATAATTTCTAGAATAATCCAAATAGTATCAAATTTTTGACCTTATTCCTTTCGACTGAGTTCCTTCCTGTGTGATTTTTAATGTTTAATAGTTTATTCGTGTTATTGTGTGTATTTTTTTTTGGTGGTGGTGGGAGTGGGGTAAGTGAATGTTTTATATTTTCGGCGAGTGGATTTCTGCGAGTTGGGGTTTTTTTTTAGTTGTTGTTGGAATACCGGTATGCCGCTCTGCTGCTGTTGGTCGCCGTTACCGCCCACCTCCCGATAGCGCTCATTGGCCCTCTCGGCCAGCTCGTGCTGATGCTGCAACTGGGCCAGAGTGGGACTGTATTGATGGCCATGGTGGTCTTTGTCTTTGCCATGCTGTCCATGCGTGTGCACAATGATCGTTTGTGTCCGCTTGGCCAGCTCGGCCATCTCTTGCAGATAGGCTAAGCCCTACGGGTGGGAACACACAGAGGTTGTGGGTCGTGGCCAGCCATCGATTCGATCGAATCGATTCATAGATGGTAAATTGCATATAAATTAAAATTGTTCACAGAGGAATCAAGTGCAGCGGAACAGATAAATACGCTTTGATGGACAAGAACACAAGGTAGTAAGTAACAAACTTATATTCTGGTGCATTTAGCATGACACACGACTGGCACGTGACGATCGGGATGGGTGGTGAGGTCGCTGAGTAAATAATATTCAGGGTAATATACGAATCGGATATATGATAGGTGACAAATTTCTGAGTGCGTTGATATGTGGCATAATAATGTTGTAGTAACGAACGAACTCCTCATTTGCAGAGATTTCACGAGTTATTTCACTTGAACGAGGTCAGTTTCGTTTGGTTTTTGAAACCTATACGAGGTCAGAGTTTGGTATAGTCTCTTAAAGTAAATTATTTAAAGTTTAAACTGGCAAAGGCATGCAGGAAGCTGATTATTAGATTGTTAGCTTTTTAATTGAGTTATGTAAAAGGATTTATGTACAAAGAATAGTTAAACTATTAGTTTTTAAGTAAAAAATTAAATTATAAAAGAACCCTGGTAACTTTTAACTAGAAACCGAGTAACTCGTCATGCTATAAGGTTTGTTTAAGATCTATAAAACATCTAACATGCAGTTATAAATTGTCTGATTGGAAAATAATGATTACTTAAGGGAATTTGAAAAAATAGGTCAATAAATGAAAGTTATACTGATACTGAACGAAAGATCTAGCCTTTTTTCGTTTGTCATCGATTTTATAATATTTAACGAAGCTTTTAAAGCTGTTTATGAACAATACGATTGAATAATTATTTCAAAAAATATATATATCGCTACTGTATAGATATTTGAAGCAAAGTAAAAAACGAATCAACATAAAAATATGACATTTTGCAATATTTTAAACAACGATACTTCTTATGTCGATATACAAATGGTTCGATATAATTTCGATATACAATAAAATATATAAAATACGCAAAGGGGGATCTAATTGCTGTGCAAAGAAGTGTTTGGCAAAATACTATGTACAGCTTCTGGAACATGCCTTATCTCATGCTCATCTCACAGTCTTTTTTTTTTTTTGAGATCATAACACACAAACATGCTTTTGGGCTGGCAAATCCTTGATAGACACTTAATTAAAACTCACATTGGTGGCCAGCTGATCCTTCAGGAACTGCAGATAGAAGTTCAGATCCGACTTGGGCATCGTCTCATGGCCCCAGCAGGCAAACTTGGCCAGAATGCGCGACGACATGTTCACAATGAAGCCATCCTGACGGTTGAGCAGGTTCAGGAAGGGTCCCCAGATGCACTGCTTCAGCTTGCCGGCTGTCTCATGGAAGAGATCCACGCGGGAGCGATCCTCCTGCAGCAGATCATCCAGCAGCACGAGTATGTACTGGATGGTGGAGTCCTTTGACAGGTGCGAGACCAGATTCAGCAGAGTCTTGACCACCTGGCTGGAGTTCTGGGCCAAGTAACTGGCGCGCGACTTGTCCAGCGCACTGATTGCCTTGTAGTCCTCCTCGCTGATCATCTGCGATTGCATGTATGAGGCCCAGTTGATGGTCCTGGTCCGGATGTCGGCGGCCTGCTGTTGCAGCACCGAAGTGGCCGCAATCATGTCTGCGGGACGGACGGATCAGGTGATTAGCACAATGTAACGGGGCGGTGGGTGCTCCGCTGGACAGCAGGCAGCTCGCCCCCCATACACCCATACACACTCACTTCGATTTTTCGCAGAGAGGTCGGATCACGGGGGCAAAACTCACCGATGTTTTCCTCGGGCAAATACAGGGCGCTAGTCATTTTGCTGGCTTTCTAACGACGGCGGTTGCTACGCAGAAACAGATGGGCGTTCGCACACACAAATTCAAGCACAGAATTTATGAAAATTTATCAAATTTACCGAGTGTTTTTCACACTACTGCGACACAGCACCGAAATTCAGCTGACTTGGGTCTTGTGACTTTTTGGGGCTGCCAACGTGTGCCCAGCTATCGATATTTTGCGGTTGGCGGTGCTGCAAACTCGGGTTATGGGAAACTAAAATAATCTATAAAAAAGCTAGAAATGTTGTGTTGGTCACATAAACGTTCTAAAGACGCTTGAAAGTCGCTAAGAAAACCTAAAAATATTATTCCAAAACGAAGCATTGAAATAGCGGAAATTAATACGAGATCGGTAAATGTATCGTTATTTTCCTTTCGTTTGGCTTTTTGCGGTCTAGAGATGTTAAAAGCTGCGATACTAGTTATTAAGCTGTGCGATAGCCTCACGCGAAAGCACGACTCCCGCACATCTCTAGCCATCAAATCGTCAGCTGTTGTCAGATTTTCAGGCAAATTCTGGTTCGGTGTTAAAATTTCAAGCAAATAATAATAAACAATAATAACTGTGTGGAAAATAAGAAGCCGGGCATAAACAGTGAAATATTAGCGTCGTTTTGGTTCTTTTAGTTTTCTTTACCCACTTTGCCACTTCAGTTTTCGCTCCATTAAGCTTTTGCTATCAGGCGAGCCAGCGGCGACTATAATGGATATATTGAAGAAAATGTTCGAGTCGAAGGCGGAGAAGGAGCCGGAGTGAGTAGATATAGCCATGGCGGGGGTTATGCAAGTCGCCAGAGACAGAATAGTCTTAAAATTCAGGCAAAGAAGTGTCGGTGCTGCGGCGTTTTTCAACCGACGGATCGATAACCAGGCACCTGCCATGATAGATACATTTTTACCAGGATACACACACGCACGCGGAAAAGAGCCTGCCTGCGAGCTTGTGTGTGTGTGTGTGTTCAAGTGTGCGTGTGTGTGCGGGAGCGGAGGCTGCGTATTGAGCCCAAAGGGTGGAAATTGCCTCTCATCATCTCTCCCTGTTCCCCTTTCTTTAATTCTTAGCTCATCTGTGTCCGCTTCGAATAAGGACGAGTTCCGTAAGCCGCAGTGGTTTGAGGAGGCGGAAACCGATGACGAACTGTTTGACGACGATCGCAAGTTCGCCTTTCAGGTCTTCACCAGTCCGCTGGAGATGCAGCGCCACTTTGAGCGGCAACTGCAGCGTCTTCTGGAGTCCCTCAACGATAATGATGGTAAGATAAGCTTCAAACATGGTAAAGTTTTTACTAAAAAGTTGTTTCAACTTTCCAGAGGGCTTCGAGCGGGACTTGAAAGAGGATTTTCTGAAGCCGGGCTTTGAGAGCAAGATCCTCAAGCAGTTTGAGCAGCAAAAGGACATGTCCCTGGACACCGATCTGGATGGCGAGTAAGTTCATCGAATTGTACATTCTATCATGCGTAGTATATGCTCACATCTTGACTCTGACAGGATCTATGCCGACCAGCTGCACTCGCTCATCCAGCGTCTGAATCCGGAGGAGAAAGTAGAGCCAGGCGACCTAGGAATGACCAACATCTTGCCATCGAATCGCTCTGGGCTTCGCCAGAGCAGCCAGCGAGCTAAGCTTACGGATGAGGAGATTATAATGGGTCGAATTCATGGCACCATTGCTGCCAATGGGGAGAGCAAGTCCTGTGCTCGTCCTCCCCGTCCGCCGATGAACAACAAGCCGGACATCATGACGCCCATGACACCGATGTTGCCGCGCAGTGGAATGACTCCATTTGGTGGGGTATTCGATGGCAACTATCAGGTGAGAAAACTCTTAAAACCTTAAACTTCCGGAATAAAATAATAATTATTGTGCAAACAGGGTCCCAAGATGTTCAGCCAGAGCGTCATGTCGAAGACCGTGCGCAAGCCGGATGGTAGCTACGAGACTACCAAAGTTACCCAGGACTCGTCCGGCCATAAGACCACCACGGTTACCCGGGTAATTGATGGACGCAGGGAGACCATTGTTACCCACGATGACGGGAAATCCTCTGGAATGGGGAACGGCGGGGCTCCGAGGAGTCAGCAGAAGGAGGTGGCGCTGCAGCGCGATGGCGATCGCAACATATATGTGACAAAAGAAGGCTACGCCATGCCACGGAACCTCTGGTGACCAGTGGTGAACAACTATTGCCCCAATCATCAAGACAAGCGATCTCTGCTGCAGCAACAGAAACAACAACAACAGTACGAGGATAAGCTGAGGCGATTCGTCGGCAACATAGTCCCGCATCCACACAACATCCAAATTAGAACCTACTACATTTTAGTTTACATTCTCCTTAGTGTTTGGTGTTTTAGATGAAACGCACTTGAGACAACAGATGACGACGACGATTATTGACCATGATTTTATTGTCCAGCGAGCTCCCTGCTCACTGGGCACATATTAATTGTGAGATAGGCAGGCGCACCACCACCACCACCACCCCGGTAGCGGCGGCGGCGCCCCCACTTTCAGTTCCCACATCCAGGGCTCTCTCCGCAGGCCAAGCTCGAACTCCCGCATGCTGGAGATGGAGAAGGAATCGGAGCGGCAATGGCTCTTCTTGAGCTGTGCGTGAACGTATGAGATTTTCAGTTTGAGAGCCGACCAGGCCAAAACGAAAGAAAAAGAACGGAAACATCGATGGCGGAAATTATTGTATTTATTGTATTGATTGATTCATTCGTGGTACTATCTGTGTCTCAATGCTGCGATCTTCAGCATCTAAAGTGCCCGCGTAGTGATTTAGCAGCGAAAAAAAAGGAACCACCATACAATATATATTACCGCTTACCAGGCAACAAAAACCAGTTTATAAACTGTCTACGATTGAGTTTAGTTTTGTTATTTATAAACTATATATACTTTATATGTATTTATATATACTTAACCACCCGCGTGGTGATTTGATCTGGCATCAGTCGAGTTCAACTCACAGTATTTTGAATTTCAATTCAGTTTATGTTTTCTGATCTACTTTGTTTAATGTAATCATTATCGTTTAAGTTGATTTGGATCAGATCTAACTTTCAAATAGGACACACAATGCATACAAGCATTAGAAGATATTCAAGAATCATGCAAAAATAAAGTGTTGTGCAATCAAAATGTGTGTTTTGGGTTATTAAAGGGTATAATAAGTGTGGAAGTAAGGAAATTGGAAGGCAAGGTCTTCTAATTGCTTTCTAAATGGAGGGATTAACCAAATAGAATCATATTAAGCGAAAAATCGTTGTATATAAAATAAAATCTTATCACCAGCTCTATTTAAGATGAAAGTTCAACGTTTTTTCGCCTAAATATCTTCATAAACCACAAAAAATATCTCTAAATATTCATATTTCCACAAATTTTTGCTTAAAACGATCCCATTTCCTTAGTCTCGGCCATTTTGTGGTAAAATTTTATTCAGTTTAGTTAGATTTAAACTAGAGCAACAGGATAGACAGGTTTTTAAGGTGCTTCACAAGCTACTTGGCTCAATGATGGCCCTCCTTCTTCACGAAGCGCAGACCGCAGTAGCCGCAGATGTGATTACCAGGCTTGTCCTATAATTACAAAATGTAATTTATGAGTATAAAGACGCAGCACAACAGTTAGCTCGACTCTCACCAGGTTAATGTACACCTTGGGATGTCCCAGAGGGCCATCGCCGCCGTCGCAGAACACCACACGCTCTGTGCACTCCTTGGGCGGCACCTCCTCGATCAGCTTGATGCCCCAGTTCTCGTTCACATACCGCTTGGCGTTCGTGAAACGCACATTGCGGTAGTCGTCCTTGTCAAAGACCTAAAAATCAATCATATTGAAATTATTTGCATACATATTCCAAACAATGTTTGCGTAATCGCAGGATGGGTTAAATGGGAATCCGTTTTGTTGCTCACCTGGCCGGTGTGTGTGACCTTCTCGACGTCGCTGCGGGAGCTGGTATTGCGGGCGGCGGCCAGGGGCGACATCCAGTGCTGGCGCGAGCGGCCAAGTTTGGCCAAATTGTTTACCAATTGCTTGCTGGCCATTTTTTTTACCAAAGAAATTTGTTCTCCGAAATGTATTTTGACAATCAGCTGGCTTAACAGACCAGCTGGTAAATAACAGAGCGCTTAACAGCACGCTGGTGTATGTTCTGTTAAGCTGTAGGAGAATAAATGACAGATATGATGAAATATGATTTAAAACTTTAACGGACTAAATTATTATTCATTAAATAATTCTAAGAATAATTTTATTAAACTTGACATTTATTAATATTTACTTCAGTCATTTTTAATTTAAATGTTTTTTATGGAATTATTTTAGATTTTTAAGCAAAATTAGGCTTTTAATTTAAAATTTGTTCAATTTGACTTTACATTTTGAAAGCTTTTTCTCACAAATCATATTTAAAATAAGTTTTCTATGAAACGTTTAGATATTTATCTATTTTAAATTAAATTAAATTTTATTTTTACTAGTGGAATACAGCTTTGATAATCGATATCGATAAACCATGTTTCGGCATAAAAGAAGTTTTTACTGCCTTGGTCACATTTTCTCGATCTTTCTTAATTGCCTCGTTTTTTGCAAAAGTTGTTGCGAATTATTTATCCCTTAAATCTGCAAGTAATAAAGGGTTTAAAAGCTGGCAAATATTATACAATATAAAGTGGTAGATATGAAGTTAAGGTGAAGCTAAAATCTCTCCTAATTGGCTGCCGTTTTCTGGAAGTTTCTGAGATTCAAGTTTGCAACATTTCGGGGCGTGCAGCGCCATTTTCACAACTACAAATTGTGTATTTTAAATGCTTGTAAGTTGTTATGATATGTCCCGATTTAATAGATTTACTCGTTATACTAAGTTTTATTGGTTTACAGGTGCATAATCAACTTTCCTGGATGATAATACGTTATTACATGGAAAGGACGCCGCACATGAGACACCGCCATTACAGGGAACGTGACACAAAGTGAGTTTTTTTGTTCACGCTTTCAATTGCACATTTCGTTTAGCTTTTTCTTGTTTTGTGTTTGGCTTTATTTATTCGCACATTCTCTCACCAATTGCCGCTTGTTTAGAATGGTTGATGTAAACAAAGACGAAAGAAAAAGCATGATTTTCCTATTGGCCATGTGCCCAAAGAAAAGCCGGCCGAGTGCTCCGATCTTCGTGTGCAGTTCCCGAACCCCATGTCTTTTCTCCCATTCGAAAACGTTTTCGAATTTTCCCCAAAAGATCGACATTCTGCCTCCTGGCGCTTGGGGAGCCGTTTCAGTTAGTGTTTCGTGCTCGTCGAGTGTTGTTCTCGGTTCTTCCTCTCTACAACATCTAAAGTTCTTCATTGAAAAGTCTTCTTTCCTGCCATCCACACTCAAATATATCTATATATACACGCCTCTATATATACGCATATATAGAAATTGAATTGGAATTGTTCGCGCAAAGAATTCTGGCGTAAAATCAAAAGCAAATTCACGGTGTGTAATGGTTACAAGTTAATTGGCGAGCTTTGTGTGTGAAAAGCCCATTGAAAATGCTCGGATAAATGCCCAATTTTCCAACGGGTTACATAATCAACAATGTGAAGTGCTCTTGGAAGAAAATGTGTGTTTTTCCACGTTTTCCGGTGCTAGAAAAAAACCAAATAAAAATGAAAAAGAAAATAGAATGTTCTCCAAAATAATGGTGAACTACAATGGATATCAAAGAGCAAAGGATGGCCATTAAAAGTGGTCCCATAATAAAGTGAAGCATGCGAGGAGGAGGCTGCACTCGGAACGGTGCTGCTCTCGGCATGGTTTCTTCCGACCGAAAGTTTAACGAACTGAGTTCATTTCTATTTTTGAAAAATTCGAAAGCAACCAACAACCGACCGCCGCCGTCGCCGCCGCCGCAAAGTGAAAAGTCTGCATGAGTTTTCTTTCCCATCGTCGTCGTCGCGGTGGTGCGTTGCGGGACGTGTGCTTTTTTAAGTGGTGCCCGATGGTAGACCAACTGATCTCCACCACAGACACAGGCAACGCGTTGCCTGCCGCCTACACTGTGCAATTTTGGAATATCCATAAAGGAATTGAAATATTGAAAGCAGATGACGAATATACAATTTCTTGGCTGTGCAAAACTGTGCAAAAATTCTGGAAATTTACGAAAATAAATGATGACAGTGCTGGCAGGATATGAGCAATATCTTCTGGAAATAAATATCATTTATAGACGAAATATTTGCCAATTTAAAATACAATTTGTATGCTTTTATATTTCACTTCAAGGCAATAACTTTTTTGATATTAAAATGTAGTTTTTATTTTGAAAGAAAAGATATTTGCTCATTTATAAACTTTCCATACAGTTTATGGTTTGTTTTCCTTGCTATTTTCCCTGCTCTGTTTATTTGTTCTATTTTAATTTAGACGAACAATTCACTTGAAAAACAATTCTATGAATTTTCTCTTAGCTAATTTCACTTTCTCGCCTCATCCAACATTATCAATGATTTGAGTTGTGAGTGCTCTCAAGGTCTCCTTCCTCCACACTCTGCCAAAAATATATCATCCACTTTTTTGGAGGCCTTCAAACAATTTTGACAGCAGCTAATCCAAGCGCTGCTCACTCGATTTTTCCTTTCAATCTTTGGCATAATGTTAATTTTCAAGCATTGTAAATTATCTGGGACATATATATTTTCACTAATATATGTGACATTTAACTGAAATAAATGTTTGGCGCGGAAAATACTCTTCTGGAAACTAAGAACACCGCTCGGCCAACGTCAGCGCCATTTTTAAAGATTGTATAAATGTTTATATCACTTCCGCTAGGATCTATATCTCTCTGCTATATGCAGGCAACAGATATGTGCGTAGTCTCTGGCGAAATAAGTGAGCTAACCATTTTCGAGAATAGGTCATGATTTATTTATGTTTCGCTTTGCCTATTTCTTAGGCTATTTTGTCCACTTGACATAATTGGGTTGGATGGTTCTGTTCGTTCAGGTGATGGTCTCTGGCTAATGAACAAATTATGATTTATGGTTTTTGCACAGTTTTTATGTCGTGTCATTTGTGAGAATATGTTTAGAATATCGTAAACCTCGTCTTTGACTTTGATATTTCATATATTTCTTTGCCAAAAATGTGGCTTACAGAAACTTAATTAAATGAACTAATATTTATAGTCTGACTTTTATCAAGTAACCAAAAAGAGTGTTAATTATTTTATATATATTTTCTTTGCCAGTGTAATATGTTAAATTAAAAACCATAGCCCCGTCCAAAAGTCTTTGTGAATCCAATAGAAATTCGAAATAAAACCAAGCAAGAATCAGCTAAAATTTCGAACGTCTGATCTCCGTTTGCCGTTAAGATGTCCGGGCAGCAACCGCCGCCGTATGGGAATGGGCCGCGTGGTTGGAATCCACGTGCTCAGAATCCCGCTTCTCCGTCGCCGTCTACCTTCCTCTACCGTCCACCTTCGCCCTGGACGACGGCACCGAGTCCACCACCAATTATCTCGGGGCCTCGGCCCTTTGGGCATGCCATGTCACCGGCTCCTCTCAACCAGGTGAGGGGCCAGCGTGGCAGCACCAATATACCCCATCCACGACCTCAGTGGCCGGGTGGCAATCAATCGCCGGCTCCCTACCAGCAGCAGCAACAGCAGCCGCCGCCAAGTGGTTATTATAGCGGAGGCGGAGCAGGAGCATCGCCGGCACCGCGACCCTTCCGTCCGGTGCCTCTGCAGCATCAGAACTCGTATGGAGCCCAGCCGACTAGCTCGTTTCAGCTGTCGCCAACACCATCGCCCATTGTGTGCCAAACGCCCAGCTCGGACTTTAACTACAGCAATCGACAGACACCCCTGTATCATCCACAACAGGCACCGCCGCCACAATATTACCAGCAGCAGGGAGCGCCGGTGATTCCACCGCAACCGAGACAACACGGAGGACACGGACTGGCCCAGGATCAGATCGATTTCGTGGGCGTACCGCTGGAGCCTCCGCAACCTAAATCCTATGTGATTTACGATGACGAAGAGGAGTTCGGTCCGTCTACAGCCGAAATTATAGCGAATCAATCGCAGGACTATATCGACGAGAAGCTTGCCGAATATCAGATGACGATATTGCAGTTGCAGGGTGAGTTTTAAAGAGATATTTATAATTTTTTAATTATGGATAAGTAATTGAGGAACTCAAGATCATAGTTAGGTACCGGAATTAATTTCTAAACATTCACACAACTCTTTAAATGTATTTTTAAAGTATTCTGCTATAATTCTATAATACATTAAGTTAAGAAATAGGAAAACATATTGTTTTGTAGTATATTTACTAGATTAAATTCGAAATCCAAAGAACTGGTCCCTTTAAGTTATATTTCCTTAATTTTCTTGTCGTTTGTTCTATGGCCTTCATGTTCCGAGTGCATCTGAGTCATCGGCATTCTAGAATTGTTTTTTAAGTTGACAGCCATCAGTTGTGGTTCCTCCCATTCAACACACAAATAACATGTAAAATATTTGATTTTCTCTTGGCAAAGCATTGAACTTTGTTGAATCAGAGCAGAGCGTAGCGGGCGAAAGCGAATGTAAATGTCAACCGAACTTGACCCAGACAGCCCACGTTCCCACCTCCCATTCGCCAGCCATCCCATCCTGCTGACATCATCGCTCTAATGTAGACTATGGCCTAGATTCTTTGGCTCTCTTTCACCTTTCGCTGGCTTTAAGTGCCTTTGGGTTCGACCATTATTATTTTGGCTATTTTTGTGGGCATCACCTCAAGGTAATGACATAATGTGTTGTCGCCAAAATGGAAGCAGAATATAAATTTTTGGCAATCGTGCAAATTGCAATCGCCAATACGGGGGCCAAACACATCGAATGCCAAATGAATCGATGAATTGTTATGCTCACATACATTTATTATATATATTTTTTGTATTTTCTAACAATTCACAAGTGCTGTGAATGAGATAATCGGTTATTTAATATTTTGCACCTAGCTGGTCATGAGGGTGGGCCAAGCAAACATATTTGCTTAATATAAATTCAATATTTAACTTAGTTTTGTATATTTTGTAGGTTAATTTAATAGGTTTCAATTAATAGCTTCTTCTGAAGGCTTGTAATTATTTATATCTTTTAACATGGTATAGAATTTGCAATTTTTTTAATTTTTTCGAATTTTCTGCTTTATCGCTTTCTAATTACTTTGGACAATAGATAAATCGGATTTCCTTTTAGCAACAATTACCGGCACAAGTCGAATGTAAATTAATTGTAAAGCGTGTGATCTCACTTTGTGTGAAGCTGATTGATAGACAAGGTTCTGAGGCTTTTGTCTATCGCTCGTTGAGCAGTGAGATCATTTTTTAATGATTGAAACGCAACGAGTTATTCGGCAAAGTACGGCGCAGTGTGAATGCGTTCAAAATATGTTAGTTCCAATAGGCAGGTGATGATGCCAGGTCCGGTCGGTGCTGATGTCACAGTGGAAATGGCTTCATTGTGTTATTTATATATTGCATTTGCCCGATCTGATTTTATTTCCATTGTCCCACAGTTTCCGCCGATCCAACTGGGCCTGCATTTTGCTGCTGCTGCTGCCTCCTTGAATCACTTTTGGGCTATCTTATTTTTAGACGCTTGTTTGGTATGAAATATATATCTCAAGGGACGACGGGAGACTGGGCTGGCTGTTGTGCTATTCTCGTATAATTTTCTCGCCCTGCTTTCTGGTTTATTTTCAAATTTAGCAGCGTTTTTCTGTTAAGCTATTTTGTCTTATTTTTTTCTTTTTGGCTTGCTTTATTCGAACTTGTCTTGTCACGGGAAGAAATGCGATTAAAAATAGAGTTCTTTTTAGAGTTTTCTGGGTTTTTTCTACTTGTCCCGCTTGGCATGTTTGCTTTGGGATTCAAATGTACAACACATGGATTCGTTTTGTATGTTTTTACAATATACGAAAAATGTACAGGAAAAAAGAGAAAACTTTTACGGGATTTGGTTGAAAAATATTCAGATATTTTGTAAGCCAATTAATAAAATGTATTAATAATAATATTAGAAACTTGCAAAGTTTATATTTGATTTATTTTATATTTCTTTGTAATCCCATGTCATGTTTAAACAACAAAGTTGACAGCTTTATTTTGATTACTTCATATGATTCAAAATGTGAGGAATAAGAATCTTGTTGGAATTCCACGGTTAAAAATCAAAACGTTTCTTAATTTATTCGTTTTCGTTGCAAATATATTTTACACTAAACGTTTCGCCCAACAACACCCACGCGTGCCTATATCAAATGGGAAACATTCGATGTGGATGGCTATATATACCATGTGAATATAAGATCGTTATAAATAGGTAATTCTATAAACTAATTTTGTCATTTTTCGCACGTAGAATGGCGGCTTGGGATGATGACACCTAGACATATGCAAATGCCACAATTCAAACAAATCAAAATTGTTGACAGTTCTCTGATATTATTTTTAAATTCACTTTCGCCAAATCCGAATAAACTTTCCACTTAGAAAAGCTGTATCGAAATACGATGATATTGTAGACAAATGCCAAAGCCAAAATTCAAATAAATCCGAATTGTTGACAGTTGGCCAGTTTTCTTATATTTTTAATAGCTTTCCTACCTCTACGCTTGCTCTTAGATTGAATATTTAATAATGGCAAATAGTTTATATCATTTACATAGCTTAATTTTTGTGCAAACAATTTTTTTTTTTGACAAACTTAATGGTCTCTTGAACTAATGTATAGCCTTAAGCTGAAAAAATATACATATATATACGTATACTTTCTTGGCTAGATGAATTTCTGTTTAGAGAAGCGTTTTGTGATGCCTTGAAGTCAATATTTGAAGATCAAGAAGCGTTTGCCATTCCATTAATCTGGGAAACTTTATGGCTAGGTGTGAAATAAATGGAAGACATCGAACATCTAATATATGTATGTATATAGTGGGCAAAAGGAAATATCATGAAATCTGGTGAAATGTGAACTTTTTTTAAGAACGGAAACAATTGTTTATGCAGAAATAAAAGTGTTTGTTCGAATTGAGTGCTGGAAATGAATATACATTTATTTAGAGAGTCTATAATTAGGCGTATATGTACAGTCGAATGCCCAAAACGGTTAGGTGCATTTTATAAGCTTTCCTAAGCTATGAAATGATAAATATGAATATCAGACGTATGGCATATTTTAGTACTTTTCATAAAGGAACCAAAAACCTTTTTATTAAAGGTGTTTCTTTACCATATAAATTATTATCTTATTTCGAATATAATAATTAACTTGAACGAATCATAATTACTCTTGAAATACTCTCAATCTAACTGAGAATTCATTAGTTTTGTAACAACGTATTACAAGTGCCCCTACAAGTGGCTTCCACTTTAAGATTTTACAGCTTCCACAGTGGCTCACACCCCACGGAAGTGGCTCGTAAATAAAATGATGCCATAAAATCGGAACAAACATGTGAATTTTCTCAAGAAGACGCCACTTTGTTGTGATGTCGTAGTTTTTGTTGGGGGCCAGCTGTGGTTGCTGCCACAGTTGTTTACTTTCAGATTATGGGTATGCCTTACAAATTTATTCTTTACATTATTTTTTAAAAATACCAAATATCTCAAGATCCTGGCTTCATAGGCGAATTC
Organism: Drosophila truncata; assembly: GCA_008042515.1. Classification (NCBI taxonomy): domain Eukaryota; kingdom Metazoa; phylum Arthropoda; class Insecta; order Diptera; family Drosophilidae; genus Drosophila; species Drosophila truncata. The sequence goes on along the minus strand of VNJQ01002932.1, from coordinate 67,258 downwards.
TGACGATGGATTCGGATTCTATGCACCGAATTCTTTTGGAAATGAACCCCACCTTTTCAACAACTCAGAAAACACTATAAGTAGAACTGTGTTATTCATAATGGTGAAATTATAACAGCCTTTGCTTTCAAATTCAGTCGACGACTTTACTTAGAAGTACAAACATATAAGGTCAGACATAAATTTTTTCTTTTGAATGTAAAACTTGTGTTGCTAAATCTCCCAGTAATAATTATTCGGAAAAAGTCTATAAACTATGTGCGTATTTTAGTTTAGTTTTCTTATCCAATTGTGGCAACTGAACACATTCCAGTCATGAACCGTTCAATTTGTGTGTGGTAATTATAATTTAAACAAAAATATCCTGGCAAGTAGTCCTTTCACAAGTTAACATTCCAGTTTCCTTGCTGTGTTGGCAGTGTTCCTGATGAGTGCAGACGCAACTCAAGGGGATCAGTACACCGCCACTGCTCGTGAAATGATTCAAAGTTACGGAGACACAACAGTTAGTAAAGACGTAAAGGAAGCGAATATGGAACGCCTAGCAAACTTTTATAAGCAACACCATGATCGAATTCAATTTAACACAACGGAAAGGCTATGGGCCGAGCAGCTTTTGAAGAAATACAATGTATCCTTTACCGAAGGAGCTGCGGGTGACGAAACTATTAGGGAGGTTTCAGAAGACAACGAAAGAAAAAAAAAGAAAAAGAAAAAGAAAAATTCTGCCCACGCCGTAAAGATAAACCGTGGCACCGCACTCTTCGGTCTAGCTACCATTATCACCTGCTATGTATTTAGATCAATGTAGAGGTATTCTCCAGATTATTGTTAAGGCTTGATGAATAAATGCAACAACAAATGCTAATTAACAAATTTAAACATTTTTTTTACTTGCTAAGCTAAATATTGATCGTTAATACACTCCTGGCCAAAATAATACAGCTCGAAAATATGAGTTTCGATCCTCGTTGGGACGATGGGGAACCATAATACAACAAAATCCAGTATGTAGAATGAAAAATAATTTATTCTGGCTAAAATCAATGTTCCTTTCTATGGTTGCCCCTTCCGTTTTCGAGTAATAGTCAAAAAACAAGAAAGTAAAATTGTTGGAATGCCTTCAACTGTATCAAATAATAACGGCGAAATCCGAAATTATAATAGCATTTTCTTTTAAACTCAGTTGTCGATATTTATTTAGAAATACATAAATTTATACGTATATAGGGTCAGATTCCACATTCTATTCGTTTCGGAAAAATTTTATAAATTATGTATAAATTCATGTATGTTTTAGATTAGTTTTACTTTTCCAATCGTGGTAACTAAACCCATCGCAGTCATGAACCGTTCAATAAGTGTGTGGTAATTATGATTTAAACAAAAATATCCTGACAAGTAGTCCTTTCACAAGTAAACGTTCCAGCCGCCTTATTACTGTGCTGGCGGCAGTGTTTCTAAAGAGTGCAGGCGCAACTCAAGGGTACGATTATACCGCTACTGCTCGTGAAATGGTTCGAATTCACGGAGACCCAACAGTCAGTAAAGACACCAAGGAAGCGAATATGGAACGCTTAGCTAACTTTTTTGAGAAATACCATGATCGAATTCAATTTAATTCAACGGTAAGACAATGGGCTGAGCAGCTTTTGGTTAAGTACAAACAACCATTTATCGAAGGAGCTCAGCGCCAGGAAGAAACTTCACTAACTTCGTTCCCGGATAACCAAACTAATAGAGAGAGAAAAAAAGGAAAAGACCAGTATAAAATAAAGTATAAAGAAAAGGATAAAAAAAAGTATAAAAAGTATAAAAAGTACAACCAAAATAAAAACAAATGGTGGAGAAGGAAAAATGCAGCCCCCGACTTAAAGATAAATTGTGGCACCGTACTCTTCAGCCTGGCTACCAGTATAACCTGCTATATATTTAGATATATGTAAGTAGGTATTTTTAGGCGATGACATTCTCCAGAATGTTATTAACAATTGACAACAATTTACGGTACTATATGAGCTGTTTTTTCATAATTTTGTTTTTTTTTTTTGCTAGCAACTCGCCGAAATACATAAATCTATCAAAAAATTACGGTCAGAAAGTTCAAATCTGCTGAAATTCAAGCAAATTTTCTGAACAAATAATATTTTTCTCAGAATGGAAACTTATTTTGCTGTCCCTCTGATAAGAACCACAAGGGTATAAATTAAGAGCACCCTTCGTGTATATTTTAGTATACTTTTTCGTTTCCAATCGTGACAAGTAAACCCAGTCCAGCCATGAGCCGTTTAATTAGTGTGTGGTAATTATGATTTAAATACAAATATCCTGGCATATCATCCTTGCACAAGTCAACGTTCCAGCTTCGTCACCGTCGCCGTCCTAGCAGTGATTCTGATGTGTGCAGGCACCACTGAAGGGGACCAGTATACAATCCGTGCTCGTGAAATGGTTCGCATTTACGGCAATCCATCAGTCAGTAAAGACATCAAAAGAGCAAATATGGAACGTCTAGCTATCTTCTATGAGCAATATCGAGAACGCATCCAATTCAACCCAGAGGAAAGGCAGTGGGCCGATCAATTGCTTTTGAAGTACAAACAGTCCTATGTGGAAGGAGTACCCATTCAAGGAGGAAATGCCAGAACTCGACTTGAGATTGACGGAGCTGTTGAAGATCTTGAGTTACGAATTAAACGTGTGGGAAATTCAGCCGCTGGCGTTAATATAAACCGTGGAACCGCACTCTTCGGCCTGGCTTCCATTATCACCTACTATGTTTTTAGGTCAATGTAGGTAATGGAGATACATTAGCGAAGACGTTGTCCTTATTAATGTAACGCTTGATAAATAAATACAACAATAAATGTTGAATGAAAATTTTAAGTATTTTTGTTACTTCTACTTACGGGTTTTACTGTTACTGTTGATGTTTATCTTGATACATATTTGTAAGACAAATTGATAACATATGTTTAGTCCAAAATCATCCCAGAGACTACAATCAAAAGATTGTCATAGTCAAATTTTCATAAGAACTGGCTGAAATACATAAATATATAAAATAATTAGGGTCAGAAAGTTCACTTTGGTGAAATTCTTCTTTCGTGATAGACAATTTTCTGAATAAATAATATTTCTCGGTATGAAAACCTATTTTGATGTTCTTCTGATAAGAGGTCTCGGAAGAGGGTATAAATTAAGTGCACTCTTAGTGTGTTCTTTAGTATATTTGTCGTTTTTAACCGTGACAAGTAAACCCAATCCAGTCATGAGCCGTTCAATTAGTGTGTGGTAATTATGCCTTTAATAAAAATATCCTGTCATATCGTACTTACACAAGACAACGTTTCAGCTTTCTTGCTGTCACTGTGCTGTTAGTAATCCTGATGTGTGCAGGCACCACTCAAGGGGACCAGTATACCCACACTGCTCGTGAAATGGTTCGAATTTACGGCGATCCATCAGTCAGTAAAGACACCAAGAGAGCAAATATGGAACGCCTAGCTAAATTTTATGAGCATTACCGTGATCGAATTCAATTTAATGCAACGGAAAGACAATGGGCCGATCAGCTTTTGATGAAGTACAAACAGTCCTTTGTCGAGGGTGTACCCCTCCAAGGAGGAAAAGTAAACATTACTATTGAAATTGATGAAGAATTTGAAAAACTTGAAATTTCAATTAAGCTAATTAAAAAAAATTCAGCCAGCGGAGTTGAGATAAATCGCACAACCGCAATTTTGGGCTTTATTTTTATCGTCCTGTGCCATATATTTAGGTCCCTATCCTTGTAGGTAAATGCCGGCTAGCGTATTGTCATCATTAACAACAAAATATCATTTAAATTTCTAATAATTGATGTAACTTCTAGACTTTTGGAAAAATATATGAAAATTTCATCATAAAATGAAATTAGTCATTGTTAAAAATATAAATAATTTATTTAATAACAGCATAAAGCTGTTGTTATTAAAATATAAAAGATCGAAGATGTAAAATATTTATTTTAAAAAACATTCTTGATGGCTAATTCCAAGAACGTATTAATTTAAAAATGATAATAATCTTATGAAATGAGTTCTTGGAAATATGTGCATATTTGTTTTATATTTTTCATTGTTTTGTTTCAATAAAAACAACGATTCGCAACCATTCGACTTTAAAGTACCTCGCAATGTTAACTTCAGAAAATAATATATATTTACTTTAATATCATATATAGTGTTATAAATAATTTTTTCTACGATCTGTAAGTGCGTAATGCATTCTCTATTCCAATATATTTTCTATGGTACTTATTTGAAGAGACCTAGTATACCTTATCGAATGAAATTATATACATATATTAGAAAGCTCGATTGTACTATATAAATGTCTTTATTTCGCTGTGCTTCTGATAAGAACAGCTCTTGAAGAGAGTATAAATTCCGTATCCTCTTCGTGGATTGAAATTAAAATACTTTTTACATTCTCGTGTGATAGTCGTGTGACAAGTGACAATCCAGCTATGAGCCGTTCAATTAGTTTGTGGTAACTATGACTTAAAAAAAATCACATCCTGGCAAGTCCATTAACAATTCCGAGATTTTAGCTTCCTGGCTGTCATTGTGACATTATTGCTGATGTGCGCAGGCAGCACTCAAGGAGAAGATCAGTTCACGGCCACAGCTAGACAAATGATGCGCATTTACACCGACCCATCAGTCAGCAGAGCAACCAAGCAACGGAATCTGGATCGCCTGGCCAACTTTTATCAGCACAATCGTCAGCGTATTCAATTCACTGCCCAGGAAAGACGACAAGCCGACGACCTGCTGAGGAGATACAATAGGGCAAAGGCCACTACTGTCTATGTGGAGGGAGTACCAGCCCAAGGAGGAGCTGCTGCAGCCGTACTTGTACCCCTGGCTGTTGAAGGAGCCACCCAACTAGTCAAGTTCGGAATTAATCATTTGAGATCATCAGCTGGCGGCGTTGAGATAAATCGTGGAGCTGCCATTTTCGGCTTGGCTTTTATTCTGGCCTTCTATATATTCAGATCTAAGTCTTTGTAGGGTAATGCCTGCTAGGATACCGACTTCGGTCTCTGTTTTGAACTCTGCCTTGAATTCTGTTATGATGAATACCACAGCCAATGTAATTAAAAAATCTGAACAATTGTAATAATTATGATTTACATAAAACATTTTGGGACTTATTCTTGTAAGATATCTATCTTCAAATATAATGAAGATGTAGGGAGGTATAGTAAATAGTTGTAAAAATGTAAACTTCTTCAACGAAATATTAGTTTACCATATAGAGTTCTTGACTTTACTTTAGCAAGAAGCCTTTTATGGATGCGTTAATAATTGCAACCCAATTACAACTTCTGAGGGACTCCTTGGACTCCATGTTAAACTTCTATCTAAGCTCTCAAAACGGACTTGATTACTTTCAAATCAATAATTAATATTCATTCGTTGACCTCTGTCCGGTTTAGAATTTATCTATGCATACCAAATTAAATTGCGTTGCTAGCAAACTCTGCTTTAGGCCATTTGAAGTGCAACTCTACTATAGCATTTCAGGGCCAGCCTCGCAACTCAACTACAAAAATACATTCAGTCATATGAAATGCAATGCAATCACCAAACCGTGACGTCATTTGTCTGGTTTGGTTTATAAATACGCGACAAACTCGTTTCTTTTTTTTATATTTTCTGTGATTATGTAAACTTCAAACGCAAAAGAAGAAAAAACAAACATTTGTTTTGGTTTTTCTCTCTGCCTTTGCATTCATGAATGACTTTCATTAATTGTCGTTGTAAGTTGAGCTTTACCATGCGCTGACCCATATTTTCTCAGTGGCTAGCTCTCAATTTACATTTTCAGTGCCTCTCAATGGGTAACTGATCCATCAGGGTTGTAGCTTATAATAATAATCCATAAGGGCATAAACAACCACCGACGAAGGGTGATGCTTTCTCACGCTTCATGATGTCACGCCGTAAAAGGTGTAAGAGCATTACAATTACCTCAGACCGAGGGGCGGCGCTTAAGAACTTTCGAAGCATTCAAAGGCCACCCATTGATGAAGGAGAGTAGAGAGTATAGTCTGTGGGGCAAGCTATCACCTTCTCTCTGGGAGGCCAGAGAGTAAGCTGATTAAACTACGCCGCGTTATCTTGCAACATTTTACCACCCTATAACCTTAAGCTTTTTTACGTTATTGAATGAAGTTAATGGCACTTTAAAATTGAAATTTTAATTGGGAGAACATTTAATAAGTAACATAATATTATTACAATAATTTTTAATTTATGTGTAGAGTCTCAAAAACTTTATAATTTTCATTATATATAATTCAAGATATATATTATTATCACCTTATAAAATTCAGATTTAATTCAAGTCTCATAAATAGTATAATTTTTATTTTATAATGTTTTTAAGATTAAAATTTTGTATTCTTTGATTGTTGCACAACAAAATTAATATAATACTCTTAAATGTAGATAAAAAAAACCCCATAAAAACCCCCTATTTACATTTTGTGCAGAGAAGTTTTCTGAATAGTCAGGACTTTGTGTTAGATGAAGATGTTAAAGAGATTGATTTCTTTTAATTTATATTTAAGAAATATTTCCTTTAACACCCCTCTCTCATCCCCTTTTTAAAAAGCCGGCTACTGCGCCACTGACCCCAAATAATAACAATGCGGTGTCTCGGCTTCAACTCGGTGAGAAGCGTGGTGGAGCGGCAAACACAACATCCATCAAAATGCGTAAATAATATTACTCTCCGATTCCAAGCTCTCCGTGGCTTTTTGGGCACTCTGCTCTCTGGGTCTCTCTCGTCCTCTCTGGTTTTTTGATAAATACCCATACAGAGAGGAGACCACAGACTCTGGGAAACATGAGCTTTACTACGATTACTATACGGAGAACTGCTGAACTGAACTGGACTGGACAAGGCGTAGCACATTGAACGTAGTCGCCGCTGGGTTCAGTATCGAACCGGCTTTCTGCGACAGCGGATTGAAAACGCGGAGCGACAGAGTCGTCGCCGGGGCACACAATGTGATAAAGCCGCCTGCCCAACAAGCGAATAATAAAAGAAACCAAACCAAACCAAACCCAATTTGAATCTTTTTTCGGGGGCAGTGAGAACTGCGAGAGTTTATACGAAATACAAAATACGTAAAAATTTCTTACCTAACCGCGTGAGATAATCTCATGTGCGAACGCATTGTCTCCTAATAAAACCCCAGAGCTCCACGAAAGCTCCAAGTGTTAAACATAATATAAAAAACAGGAGAAGCGTGTGTGTGTGGTTTGCTTTTAAGCAAATTAAAGTTGAAATTACGTGAAAAAAGAAGAAACTGAAGGCCATCCAAGGGTTGTTCAAAGGAAAATTCGGCTGGCAAAGGAAAAGTCACGAAAAATACGAGTGTGTGTGTGTTTTTTGTGTGTGCGTTGCGTGAGAAAAATCAATTCTGCATTTTGTGGAAATTCGGAGGAAAGAGACAGCCACACAGAGAGAGAGAGAGAGAGAACAGGACAGGAACCTTAAGGAAAACCCAGTAACCGATGACAATTTGGCTTGACAAGGGGCAATTAGCGAAACCAATGCCATTATGGCTGATAGCGGAGATCCAGGATCCAAGCACAAGGATCCAACAACAACAACCGTAGATGCCGGCGGAGGACAGGCAGCGGGCGGAGGCGATGACGTGCCTCCTCCAATCCCAGCTGTTCGCCGGCGTCGTGCGCATGAGCACAAGCAATCCTCGAGAGAACAACTGGACGAGGAGGAGGAAAGGGTGCAGAGTCAGGAGAGTCAACAGCTGGAGACATCGACGGTGACGCGTACCTATATGAAAACCATCACCACCTCCCTGACCACCACATCGAGCAGCTCCAATCGGGAGGAGTTTGTGCTGGAGGAGCCTGCTCCATCGCCCAACCAACAAAGATTGCGTCAGAAGGTAGCCCAGTACGAAAAAGTCTGGTCTGAAGGTTCCAATCCGGTCAAGCGACCTGCCGAGCAGAGTTCGGATGAATTACGTTTGGCCGATGACCAACAGGATGACTTTGATGCCGAGAATCCCTTCGAGATAGACGTCCATGAGATTGAGCGACGACTGCGCCAGGAGAGGCAGCGCGGCTTGGCAGAGGCGGAGGCAGCCAAGCTGGCCTTCCAGCAAGTCCAGCTCCGGCACACGACTCCGCCGCCTCAGCTACCGCCGCGACGAGTGGAGGTGACCAGCGAACAGGTAGCTAGTCCTTTCAACGTGACCCTCCGCACCACGAGTCGTATGAGTCCTGGGGCGGAGCAGGGCAACGTGGAGGAGCAGCTGTCGCCGTTCAATGTGACCCTGAGAACCACTCGTAGGACCAAGAAAAAGGAGGTCAAGGAACTGGAGAGCTTCCTCGAAGGCGAAAGAACTGTGCGCGAAGTGCCCTCAGCGGATGGAGTTCGCACCATTATCACCTCCTCGATGACCAGCGATGGTGGCTATGCCGAGGAGAAGATCTACCGGCACGGTGAGGGCTATGTGTCGCCCAGAGATTCACCCTCTTGGTCGCGTTCCAGTTACTCGAGCGAGCGTTCCTGTGTGACGCCACCGAGGAGCGTGGATCTGACCGCCGGCGGACGCAGGATTCTGATCAAATTGGAGCAGGAAAGTGAACTGACAGAGGCGGATACCCAGCTAAGGGACGAAACCGATTCGTTTGGTGGTCGCCAGGAGTTGTCCATGGCAACGGGCGGCAACATTGACATTACCGTCGGTGGTAGCAACCCCCGCCGGCGTTTATACCAGCAAACAACTGTCCAGGTGGGTGGCAACGCCGCCGTCGCCGCCGTCGAGCCAACTCTAACCCCCCAAAGGCAGCGGCCCAGGGAACTAGCGCTGGGCACCACGAAGACAATGCTAACATCCACGCCAATTGGCACGAAGGAGCAACCGCAAACGGGTCCGAAAACTCAAGTTAGTCCAGCTGCAACGTGCCAATTGCGCGGTTCTTCGACGGAAGAGCCCCGGAAAATTGTAAGCCACAAAACGATAACCAGCACAACGACCAAGTCCACATCATCCTCCTCCTCCTCCTCCTCGTCCTCCACGTCGCGCAAATTAATCGAATACGAATCGGGATCCGGATCCGGATCCGGGAATATCTCGCAGATACGCATCGAAAAGAGAACCGCGAGTGACAACGACATTGATAACGATTCGGATACAGAGGGCAGGCCGGCCAGCAGTATAGTGATTGTGTCCACGCCCACGCGTTCCAATACACCGGCATCGGCAACTGCATCCACAACCACAACCACAACCACATTCATATCCCCAACCGCATCCGCACCAACGGCATCCGCGTCGCCCATTACGCCGCACTGTTCGACAGCTGCCCACGCCCTTAGCGGCATCGGCACTTTCAGCAAGAGTCTGCGCCAGGATTATCAGACTCTAGCAACGCAAAGTGGCCGCAGCAACGAATCGCCCAGCGACCAGGAATACCAGGAGTTCCAGTCCACCATGGCGTCGATCAATTACGCACGTAGCAATTCCCAGTACGATTGTCATATCAAGGAGAAGAGAGGTAAATCAGAGAGGGAATGTTTTTTTAAATTATATTTTTAAGAAATTAATCAACAAATTTGTGAGGGGATTTAGAGTATTTTTAAAAGAAAATAGTTTGTTGAGTTTAAATATTTAAAGCAATGTTTAACAACAAATTTGTGAAAGGATTTCGAGTATTTTTAAAAGATAATAGTTAAGTTAAAATATTTAAAGCAATGTTTAATGTAGAATAAACATTCCCTAAAGGAATAAATTCTGCTGTCAATCTCAATCTGTCGAATCTCAGATTTTAAATATGCTAAAAAAACGTATTATAAAATGTTAAATGGTATTACAATTTTGGAAACCCTTAAAACCTCATGATGATGACCTCATTTTAAACACCTTGGTCATAGCCTTATCTTCAGCAATTTCTCCAAGTTAATCCCCCATTAAGCCTATCGTCAGCTTGCTTAGGATCTTATCTTTACCTAGTTTCTGCCTCTCCAAAGATAAGAATTAAAATGGCAATGATGAGATATTTTATCCACTTCCCGTTGGGCAAACGATACTTAATTCATAGGGGAGATCCCATAGAATGTCAAGGTCAGTTGTCGGCACTTTGTGGTTACAGAGACATTTGTATGCCTAATTAATTATTACAACAATCGATAATAAAATATATGTATATATATACCTCCAAAATGACATCATCCGTTGGTTCTAGATGCCGCAATTTGAACTTTAACTTGTTTAGACGTTTAGCTTGTTGTTATAAGTCAGTCGGTCGATTGGTCGCGCCCTAAACTTCCATCTGACGATTTATATTATTTATATACTGTCTATAGTGCGTTTGTTATGTATTCACTGGCTGTATTATTGACTGTTGGCAAGCAGTTTGTTACCTCTTTCCTTTGGGGCCCCACAAATATTTATTGGCAGCCAAAAAGCACTCGAAGAACTACCCCCCAGGGCGGGGTTGGATTGTGTGTCTATTATGTGACCTCCTCGGCTGTTATTATGTTAAGCACAACAACCAATTAAGTGTCTGGCAGGCCGGTGTCTCTCTGTCTCTCTATATGTCTTTCTGACTGTCTGACTGTCTGGCTGTCTGTCCCTCTGATCTGCAAGTGGATCGAACAGTCTGCCCTCCCAATGACTGGCGCAATTTTGGGCTGCATTTCGACGAGCTGTTCCTATATAATTTTTATAGTATATGCAAATATTTTTTGTAGACACATTTTATTTTATTTTTTTTTTGTATCTATAGATACGCCAACTGACTGACTGTCGTTTTGTGTGCATTATCTGGAATATATGATGTTGATTATCGGGCAAAAAAGTTCTCTTCTTGGCACGAAGAATATTTTATGGCAATTGATTTTTCATGTTTGCTGCTGTCGGCAGAGTTTTGTGGGGTTATTTTTATTAATAGATGAGATTAAAAGGTTTTGATGAGGCCAGACAGGTGATGGATGAGATTATAAGCAGAGTGGCGTTCAATTTTAGCATATATATTATATGAAGAGTACTTTAATTCCCCTTAAGCCTATATATAAATAGATTTTCTATTAAAGAAATCCTTCTAAATATTTATCTATATATTTTCGACGGCATTCGGTAGTTAAATACGTCTTCATATGACAATTAGTGAGCATAAATCAAGTTTGCGTGAGTTTAAGTATTATTTTTCACTTCTGGGATCATCGTCAATGTCAGCATAACGGCTCTTGTCTGTCAAATATTATGATGTTGCGTGTTTCAGTCAACTTTTCGACGACTTCCTTTCGATAAATCCATTTGACAAAGCAACCAGAATTTGGCCTAAATGTGTGATGTGAGTCGATGGCACACACAACATCGTAATATAGAGACACGAAGCAGCACTTCATATAAATTTATAAAAAAAAAAATAAAATGGCAAAACGAACGTCAAGCCTTCACTAATTGATGACAGTCACATCTACTATGTGTATATAGTATAGATTGAACTATTGATTGCTGACGCTTTTGACTTGGTTTCAATACATGTCCCCACTTTCCAAGCAATTATCATTAATGCCATTTTAATGGCAGCCACAAAATATAAAAAATAAAAAAAACCTGCAACTCTTTCAATATTTATGATACCGCTTGCGGTGTATCCATCGGATACAAGCTTCATCAAGGCACATTTCAAACCCAAATATGATTTATGTGGCCAGCGGGAGAGAAAGATATTCAATGCTGGGTCTCAATGAAAATGAAAATATTTTTCGCAAAACAAAAGGCGAATTTCTAACGCTGTCTGATATGTCTGATCAATCCATTGGAACAAATCCCCCCAACAGGCAGCCGTACAACTGAGATCATCGTCGTCGGTGTTATTTATTTATTATTGATTCCGCTATTGTCTCGTCGCCAACTGTCAGTTGTGATAATTTATAGGGCAATGCATGTAGTTTAGCGGCTTTTAATTGATGCCTAAAATGCGGTCCAGAGAAGTTGGCGCCCGCATTTGCTGAAATTCGAGCTGAGATTTGTAAATTAAGAAGCGAAACAAGTTTACGCCAAGCCGAACTTCAAGTACACACACTTGCCAAGCTCTGCCACTCGCATACAAAGTTCTGCTCTTAACCCACAAAGTATACTTGATGTGGGAGCTGATCCGCTCCGGTCTTCTATCCCCTCCAGATGTTGGTCATGTGGCAAAGAAATTAAAAAAGTACGGAATTTCGTGGCTTCCTCCTCTTCAGTTTTTAGCTCGTGGGCAGATCTTTAGAAGTTCTCTTATGGAGGGGGCTTCTTTTCCATTTGCGGTGTTCGTGGACAAACAAATTATCTTTTTTGTAGTAGTTTTTCGTTGCCATATTTATTTTCTTTACATTTTTAGGTGCTCAATCATTTAGTTTTGAGTTTGGACTATCTGCTATCTCTCTGTTGGTCTTAGTGAACGGTATTAATGACAAAAATAAATAAACAGAGGAACGAACGCCTTTTGATTTCGGTAAACAACAAGCCACTGGGAGTACATATACTTAGTTATGACGCAATCCTCTGCCACTTGACTGAATGAATATGTATGAACATATCGTATTTGCATCTAATATTTTCGAGTAGCTGCGAAATCAACTCATTCCGACATGTTTGGGTTAAGGAAGGGTAGGAGATGTTAAAGGCAATGGAGCGTAAAGTTAAATAATGCCATTTATAAGACTCTCCAACATGTTGTTGGCAATTTATGCGGCTTTTCTGACACCGCAGGTGACAACAGCAAGTGCAACTCGGGACACGCCTCACTGGGTTTCGTGTGATGATGTGGAAATTTAAATTTAAACTGAATTTAAACAGTTGATATAATAATTATATGGCTTATGCTGATGAATGATCATCTCAATGTCGATGTGGAAGGTTAACATTTTCATTTATTTTGTATGAAAAAAAAAAATGCTTTGCCCGAACTTTGGAATGTATTCATAGGTCGTCTGGGGGCAGTCTTAGATAAAGTTTTCATTTTTAGATTTATTACTAGCTTCTGGGGTTTAGGGGGTTTTATGGAGATATACCTTTTCGCACATATACTTTAGATAGTAATGGCATTTCCTTAGCGATAAAGTTGGGGAATAGTTAAGGTCTCAGAGCATTTCATTTTTATTTAAACAATTTATGTAGTATTTTAAAGATTAGGAATTCTGTTGGTACTTATGCTGAATGATGAGGAAGAAAAGCTTTTTTATAATCAGATTTATATTTGTTTATAAGTATATTTCTTCTAAATCCAACCTCAAACCATGAGTAAATCACATTTATCTTCGTTCAACGTTTATTTATATATTGTAATTTTCTGTATTCTATATTCCCCATTATGCAATGTGTTCGGCTTCCAAATAATTAAGCAAATAAACATTAGTATTACGGAAATCCACTGACACTGCCTCTCAACCGCGAACATTTTCTGGATTCGACGCATTTCCGTTGAATAGATGAGATCCCGGGCAGCATATGTTGTATATCGTCTGCATTCAAACACAACACAACAGCACTCCCCCTTTTTTTCCAAACCAAAAACTTCCATTCTATTGCCTTTTGTTTATGCAAATGTAGAGGAACATTTTCTCGTATTTGGTGTTTTATTTTCGTTGTGTAGGGAAGCCCAAACAATTAGCTATGCGTGAAAGTAAATAAACTATTTTTTACCAAACACTTCTTTTTGTGTCCAAGCTTCGTGGCTGTCTGTGTTCTGTAACTAGGCCAACTCAGACAAACGGGCGACTGAGGCTGAATATATATATAAGATACTGCCTGAATAACTGACTGCCCTTTCAGTATTAGACCTGAGACTTTCTGTAATTGTTATAATTATTTACGCTCAATAAATTGGGAAAACTTTTTCTATGCTTTTCCTAAGAATTATTACTTTTAGGTGCGCTCATTAATGGCCAAAAATAGCGAAATAAACATAAATAACAATCAACCGGACCTCTCTTCATAATCACCATCATTAACTCACTGACTGACTGACGGAGGAAACCATTCATAAGATCATAAGAAGCAAAAAAGTACCGACAACCGAGAAGAAACAACAATTTACCGCTTCTGAAATTCTTTGTTTCACATTTCTGAAGAATTTATAATGTTCGCCTGAGGGAGCTTGTAATCATTTCATACATCATTATTGAAATGGAAATTGAAATTGAAAAAAAAAGAGAGAGAAAAACATAAAAAGTCATTCAACTTGAACGTTATTCCCTGGCCTGATTTTGCCCCTTGTTAATTGTTCTTGGCATTGAGGCTATAAGCACGCATAATATCTGTAAAAATAAAACCCGTTTTGTAAGGCTTTTACTTTTGATATTGCCAGGTTTGATTTATAGATAGAGCTATAGATTTTTTTCTATCCATATCTGAAGTGAACGAGCAAAGGCACTCAAACAATTATAATTAAGGTTTACACAACTAACTAAGAGGCCGGTGTAACAAGGAGATTGGGTAATTTAGGGGGTTAGCAGATAACCTATTTATACCCAAAGATAGAACATATTTTCTAGAGAATTAAGTAGAAAATTTTCTCGGTAGACACGTCCCTCAAATAAGCTTAATTATTAAATTATTTGTTCCTTTTTAGGTAAAAAATTAGTGCCTAGTTCTCAACACATTCCAAGCAACCCTTTCTAACTTTATTTATTATCAAATTCCACAATTTCAAGTGCATTTCTCTGCTATCTTTCCAATAATTACCAAATGTATGGGTTGATAAGAAATTCGTTGCAAAAAAGTATACAAAAAAAGTAAACACATGATTTATGGCATAGTAAAACGTTAACTAATCACCAGACTCTACATGTGTCAGGTATAAACAATTTATTTTTGGCCAGGGCAAGACCAAAAATATATTCACAAAATACACATTATTATTGTCAACTCGTTTTCGTTAGTAAATTTATGCGGTATTCCAAATGCGGTAGTTGGTCAAGTTAATGTAATTTATTCCAAAAGCAACGCACATAGATTTGTTGGCCAAAAATATCAGGTTTCGGTTTAAACGAATCTGTGAAGAGGCGTCTAAGATGTTTTTGGTCAAAACAACTTAATTGTTTGGAAATAAAAATTATACTATATATAGTTTGTCAGGAAAGCTTAAATTAATTAAAGATAGATGCTAGATTGAATAGAAAACTTAACTTAAAGGCACTTTAGGTTGGGAAAAGAATTTAAAATTGTATAAAATGAATTTGAAATTGTACAATAATAACTGATTAAGATCCTATTTTATTTTGCACAAAATCTTGTTATAGTACCAGCCAAAAAATAGAAATTTCTTTAAGGAAAAATCTTTATTCTAATTAAAATATAATTTTTCCCTGCTAATTTATTATGGGACCTGCTACATCAAGTGTTTACAAGCCATTAAAATATTTTAAAGTGTCTGAAAGCCCGCATAAAAATGGTCATTAGGTTTAAATTGTTGTTATTTTACCTTGCCTCAAGTTCACCAAATTGCAAAGGTTTTTTTTTTTGCCTATACCTTGCAGCCAGAATAATTTATTTTATATTATAGAGATTAATATGTATACATGACTTTCGGTTGCTTTGCAAATTGCGCAACCTTGAACTAATTTCTATTTTAAATAATCTTTTGTCAACATTTCAGACAGAGAAAATTGCGTCACTCCCGCGCATTGAATGAATTCGAAGAAAATACTCAAAATTCAAGATAAAGCCGGCAGAATTATTTAGAATTTAATTAATTATTACAATATATTCGTGTTTCTTACTTTGTAAATTGTTTTGATAATTGGCCAAGCTAAGCGTTTGACGCTTTCATGGCCTGGTCGATTTATTTCATGCAATGATTCTTATTCCAAGCATTCTTCGGGTCTCTCTAACTGTAGAAATTTTCCATTTTCGAGGGGATTTATTATTTATTACGGGAAATCTATTTTCGTTTCATATGCTTGGCATGCGTTTGGCCAACTGCCAATAGACCACGCACTGGGCCACGTCTTGTCCATAGCTCTATTCCCCAATGGGTTTGAGATTATGGCCAGACAGCTGCTAGCTTCTAGCATTTCCATACTGACTGCACTTTTCTATAATGACTCTGCTTAATGCGTTTTTTCTCTGCTCTTCTATTTTGTGTATATTTTGATAATTGTTTACAAATTGGCGTTTTTAACGCTTTGTTTATTATTTCGATTTGACGGCTCTGAAATTAAATTGAGGTAATTAAACCACATAAAAAACGGGAAGAAATGGGTAAATATTTGCTTTTGGCCCAATCTGTTTATAATTTTTGGACAGCCTTTTGACGCACGGAAAGGGTCAACGGAATTGTAAAGAATTTTGTGGTAAAATGTATATGTTTTGTGAAATTTTCAAAGAATTAAGAATTCCGAAAATAAATCTTATTTTACAATTCCTTTGAGGATAAATATTGTACTAAATTGACCCATAAACATTTAGCGATAATATCGCCAAAAGCAAACATGATATCATCGTGATAATTTCGCTTTATATATAGTACACAAACTGAACTGATAATTCAATTAAAGCAAACATCAGCTGCAGGGGCAAAATGAAATCGAGGTACACTCTATGTCGGCATATACCTTGTGCATAGTAAGAAATGTATCTTATCGGTTGTCTTTAGTATCTTTTGGTAGTATCGTCATGTCTCGGTTTTTGCCTTTTATGTCTCGTCTGCCGACGAACGACACTTGTCCAACAATTAACTGCCAATGTACGAATTACGAATTGTATTTCTCATTTACTGACGTTTTTCCTTTACGTTTTTCTTTTCATTTCAGAGGAGCAAGAACGTGTGCAGAAGAAGACATTCACTAATTGGATTAATTCATACCTACTGAAGGTGAGTTGTCTCCGCGGAACCTCCCAATCGATTTGTCTTGGAAGGTGCAAATAAATTGTGTCTACACTCGTGTGGCAATGAAATTTGCATATTGATTTGCATTAGAGATAAGTCAAGCGTGAGAGGTTGTTTCTGCCTCTGCCAAAAAAAATAAAATTCAACAAACAAAATGGGTTAAGGGGCGTGACACGTCCGTCAGTGGGAATATAAAATCAAAAATTAAGCGTGATAAGCGTATTTAAGTCATTATTTGTCGAGTAATTATGATGGAAATAATAAGCAAAAGCTGTTTGTTCAGATAATTGTGACATAATATGCGCAAAATTTAAAGGTTTTTTTATTTTTTTCATTGTCAAGAGAATAAGTAAAGTATCATTGTTTTTTTTGTGATTTTAGAAAACCAGATTTGTGACTTTTCCTTTCATAAGCTCCACCTTTATGATATTTTATGATTTCGATGAGATTTCCAGTTGTTCATTAGCATATATGTGCGCAAATACCTTCGTGTTCTGCACAAACATTTGTCATGTGTCTAGGAAGGAATATTCAAGTCACTCTTTCCCTCTGGATAACTTCCAAGAATATCTTGTAAGCACAAGCACGCACGCAGTGGCAATGCGAGAAATTCCTCAACGGATTGGGTCTAGGGTGCTGCTGTTTGCTGCTCTCCATCTATTTCTGCACACTCTCAAGCCTTTTAGCAATGCAAAAAAAATTGCCCGTAGAGAGCCAACAGTTGACGGCTGTCTAGCCGAAGTTGCTGCCTGAAAGCAAGCAACAAGAGAGTTGCATTAATGCCAAACGTATCGTGGAGATAAATAGTTCCGTTTCAGCCGGGGATCGGTTGGTTGGTTGGTTGGTGACTTCAATTGCATTGCCATTAACCCGCTAAAGAAACCCACGCGACGCCTACTGACTTACTTTCTTACTGCCGCGAACCCAAGTTGATTTAATGCACTTTTCAGACGCTCCCCAGGCCGGAGATTGAGTGAGAGAGCCATGTTTCGTTTTAGAGTCTCTAATGCGTTATCTTTTAATACCAACGGCAATCTCTAGACATGAGCCGGCAAATATATATTCCAGCTTATACAGTTGAGGTTAAAATATTAGGAGCGAAGAGTCAATGAAGGAAGAGTCATGAAATCAAGAGAAAGACTATAAATAACATAAAGAAAAAACTACTACTTGGTATTCCCTGAGTGTAAATGCAAGTAGAAAAGCTGTTGCCGGCCGGCCGGCAGTTATTCCAATACAATCCAATCCGGGCAGCCATTGAAAACCAGTTCCTCAACTCCAGACACTGCAGCTCGATAAGAGACTCCAGCTGAAAGGAGCAACGGCAGGCAGGCATGCATGCCAGGCAAGGGTCCCCGAATTGATGATTTACCAGAGTGCGTGGGCTTGACTTGCCTCTGATTGCAGTCATATATTTCAGCAGGGGTTCCAAGGAGTAGAGCCGGGCGGGAGATCCAACATCTACAACATCGGGGATTATGCAATATGGAAATGAGTCACTTAATGTACATAATGACATGGCAAATTGCTGTCCCGTTGCACAACGATTGGTTAACACGTTACACCGAGGCAATTAATGGCCTGGCAAATAGTGTATTGCTAATAAAAAGTGATTTATTTAATTTGTGTTTACCTATTGGACCTTTGTCAGTGTGCTGTCAATTAGCAAGTACCTTCCTCCCTTGCCATATACTGAGTATCCAACAGATACACACAGTCAGCACAAAGTGTTTGAAGGGGCTGAGAGAC
This sequence comes from Drosophila truncata, assembly GCA_008042515.1. Taxonomy (NCBI): domain Eukaryota; kingdom Metazoa; phylum Arthropoda; class Insecta; order Diptera; family Drosophilidae; genus Drosophila; species Drosophila truncata. The sequence goes on along the minus strand of VNJQ01002932.1, from coordinate 48,596 downwards.
CAGAAAAATGTTGGATTGGCATTCATTTCATTTCAAGCTCAGTTCAAGGTGAACGAGTTGGGTTTCGGATCCACCACCACTGGTGGCGACCCAAAAACCCGCTCTGGACACTCGCTTTTATTTTCATAGAATTTGATTAAAATTTATGAATTAATTTACACGCTTGAACCAGCATGGTGGGTCGCCCGTTGCCGCAATGACAAAGACGTCATGGCACGTTGGATGTTCAATTTTTGAGTGGCCAGCCCCACATTCTAGCCATTCGCTTTTGATTTCTTTATGACATAATTGATGGCAACGCCCCGGCACGAGCTGTAGCCAGCTTTGATCAGTCACATTTCCCGCAGGGGAATCTATATACTAGACCAGACCCATAAATCCAAAGTGAAAGGATCTGTGTAGCCATTGCGAGGTGCTTAAATTAGAAAGGATTTTGTAGTATGGGAAAGTGGGTTACGAATGCTGGGGAGAGAGAGAGAGAGAGATCATTTGTCAGGTGCTCATCCCATTGTGTTGGAAAGGTGACAACTGAAGAGATAAGAAATGATTTACAAGCAACTAAACATTGAATCACTTTGGGTGACGACAGAATCTAGTTGAGACTGAGAAAGTTTACCTATAAAGAGTAGAAATATCTAAGTTAAAGCCTTAACAAAAATGGGGGCAACTTAACGAATATCAAAAGAACTAAGCTTCCTTTTAGTCAAAAATGACATAATAAATTAAAACTATTCTTAATTTTAAGTACTAAGCTTGAGCATTCTTAAGTACACAACTTTTGTACTTATCATCTTAACTGTCAGCAATTATAATGCTCAGCAGCGGCCTGATCACAGGGACAGGTGTCTATTTTACGATTAACGCAGGTAAAACTAATTCCAATGTCATGTTTGGGGGGTATTAAGTGCCTCAGAAGAGACGCCCAGGCAACCGTTGTAATGACACATATGTATGTTTCAGGCCCACAAATAAACAACCAAAAGGGCCCAAAGCAAAGGCAAAAAACTTTTATATAAAACTCTATGACACCATAAATTCTAGAACTTAATGGAGGAACAAAGTAAAAAAAGGCGGGCTTAGTGGAACAGGAAACGGAAGCATTGAAATTGATTTCGCTATGTCTGTTCTGAAGGAGAATTCACACACAAAAATGAAAAGTTTTTGCTGTTTGGAAAAACTTTTACCCAGCGGCGATGTCATTGTCTTTTGCATGTTGCTCGCAACAGTTGAGTAAAGTTCTGCAGAAACTATTTATATATCCACAAGAAAGCTCAATTAAATGCTACACTCAATTACAATGTTCTCTCAGCGTTTTGTTCGGAAGTTTGTTTGTTTGTTTGTTTGTTTATTTGCTATGTAGTGGCACTTCCGTTGCGGCGTCCCCTAATGGCATTACCTTAAAAATTGTAATCTTTTGTGGCGGTTTCAAGTTAAATGCCTGCTCGTGCCACTGGCCAATTTGTCTTGGCTCGCACTGAAGTATCACCGCAAATTATCGCTATGGCAGGCAGCAATTTAAACTATTTTAATTGATTTAATGCGCCTTAATGTTGAGCGGTTTTGGTTTTAGTTCGTAAGCTGCATTTGATTGATTAACCGAAAACAAAACTTATGCAAAACCTAACCGAGCATCCACAACAACTGGCTAAAAGGGGGAACCATTAAATCTGTTCACTGCGCCCCATTAAGTTTGTTTATTTGGTTTGGCTACAGCCATGAGAGTGCATAGTGGCATAGTGGCACAGAGTACATAATATAGCCATAAAATTCCTATTAAAAACTGTACACAAGAAGCCACTTGCAGGCAATTGCCCGGTACTTTTGGGCTCTTTGATATAAGTGCTCGTTAAATGTGTGTTAATTTGAATCTAAAGCAAAAGAGAAACTTTAATTAAAATGTAGAGGAAAATAGTAAGGTTTAGAATTGTTTTCTAGGGTGTTACAGTATTTAGATTTGGGAATAACTAGAGCATTCTGCGCATAAACCTTTCTTGTTAGAGCTCAGATAATAGCTTTATTTTGATTTTCCCATTAAATTTCTAATTAATAAATCACTTTTCCCTCTTCCAGCGTGTTCCACCGCTTCGTATCGATGATTTAATCAATGACTTACGCGATGGTACCAAACTAATCGCACTGCTCGAAGTTCTGTCCGGCGAACGCCTGCCCGTGGAGAAGGGCCGCGTCCTGAGACGTCCACATTTCCTTAGCAATGCCAACACGGCCCTACAATTTTTGGCCAGCAAACGGATCAAGTTGGTTAATATTAATCCCGCAGATCTGGTGGATGGGAGACCACCAGTTGTGCTGGGCTTGATATGGACAATCATCTTGTACTTCCAGGTAAATATAATTTTAATAATTGAATTAAATTAAAAATAATTAACTCACCCCAAGAGTGTGCACCAGTTCACGAATTGAGAGCACTAAATAAACTAAAACAATTGGTTACTAGTTGTACACCTTCTCACGAGGCTACCACCAATGTAGAGATGTACAAAATCCACAAAATGTTGAAACCTTTTGAACGTAATTAACCCTATGAAACCTTCTTTTTCTATATACTTTTGATACCATAATGTTAAACGTACACAAGCTTCGTAAAAAGAGGCGGAAAAACTTAGTAGTAGTTATAAATTATGCGCCACAGGTGGGTCTAAGTGTTGTCTTGTGTAGTACCTCATCTATTTTTGGGTAGATAATGTTTTTTTTTTCAGTTGGTAGCCAACCATTTTTACGGCACTCCATATCTTAAGTTTAACCATCTTACATTTCCATTGCAGAAAACATTTTATAAATGAAACTAATTCAATTCTTTGTATTCATAGATCGAGGAGAATAGCCGCAACCTAGAATATTTGGGTCATGGTATTGGCGGTTCGGTTAGTTCCCTCGACAGCGTTGGCAACCAGAAGCATGGCGATCTTAAGGCTGAGAAATGGAAGCAGGGCGCCAGGAAGACCCTGCTCAACTGGGTAACCAATGCCTTGCCAAAGTGAGTATTGTCAGCAGCATTTTTGTTGGCCAAATTACTTAATATATGTATATTGTCCCCCCGCAGAGACAGTGGTGTGGAGGTGAAGGATTTCGGCGCCAGCTGGAGAGATGGCGTCGCTTTCCTCGCCCTTATTGATGCCATCAAGGCGAATCTGGTCAACTTGGCTGAGCTGAAGAAGACCAGCAATCGCCAGCGTTTGGAGACTGCTTTCGATGTGGCCGAAAGCAAGCTGGGCATTGCCAAGCTCCTAGACGCTGAGGATGTGGACGTACCCAAGCCGGACGAGAAGAGTATCATGACATATGTGGCGCAATTTTTGCACAAGTATCCCGAACCAAAGGTGGGTTTAAGCTTTATGTTAACAATATAACGAGTCCCTGACATTATAAACTAAATCCTTATTTTCTATAATTATATTTTATAATTAATTTATCTTTTTCTCTTTCTCGAAAAGGGTGCTTCTCGCGACCAATCGCATGCGCAGCAGGAGGCTGACGAGCTGCGTCGCTTCCTGATGGAAAAAACCACCGAATACGAGCCTATGGTCATGATGAGCTCGTTCCCACGCGATTTCGGTGAATATCTTCTGGCACGTTCGGAAGTCGATGCCCATTTGCCGGCCTATAACCGCCTGAAGCAGCTGATTGAAAGCCAAAGCGGCTTCCTGCAGGTTTCCCGGCAATCTTGGGATGAAATCAATGAGCTGTGGCAGCGCCTCCAGTACCAGATGATGTACTGGCTCTGGTTGCTGGATTCGGAGCTGCCCGGCGACTTCGGCACCGTTGGCAAATGGCTAGCCGAAGCGGAGAAACTATTAATGGACAACGAGATACCTAATGCCATGAATGAGGAGACGGCTGCCGTGATTAGCAGGAAGCTGGAGGAGCACAAGCTCTTCTTTGCCGATCTGCCACGAATTGTGGCCATGTTTGAGAATGCCAAGCGGTCACCATCGGCCCAGCAGATTCCTCTGGAGCAGCTGCGCAACATGGAGCGGCGTCTGCAAGAAGTTGGACCCAAGGCAGCGGAGCGAAGAATCCGTTTGAAGTTCCTCGAGCACAAGTGCTGCCTAATTGCCTTCTTGAACCTCGTGGAGAACAAGATGCGCGGCTGGACGGGCAAGTACGGGCACGAGGAGAAGGTCGCCCAGCAACTGGAGCAATACAAGAACTTTGTGTCGCGCAACAAGATCTTCCAGGAGTTCCAGAAGGCATTCGTCGACATGCAACAGGTGGTCGACGAGTACAAGCGCGAGGGCAACGTTCCACGCAAGGATATCAACGATATTGATCGTTTTATGTACGAAACCGAAGAGCGCTGGAAGCGTGTCTCCATGGAGCTGAAGTGCTGCCAGAATTCGCTTGAGGAAGTGGTCAATTGTTGGCGTAACTGGAACCAATTGGCCCCAACCTGCGAGGAGTGGCTGCTGCTTGCGGAGCAGAGGGTGAATCAGAGCGAGGACGAGCGCTTGGACTTCTTCCAGGATATACCCGTGTGGAAAGACAAGTTCGATGCTTTGGCTAATTCTGCAAACTATCTGATCGCCTCCTGTGAGGAGCCCATTGCCCAGCAACTGCGTCAACGCCATGGAGCTCTCTCAGAGCGATTTGAGCGTCTGTTTGCCAACACCAAGCAATATATGCATGCTGGTGACATTATTCGATCGCGTCAGGAATACAAATCCGGCATCGAGCAGCTCTCCAGGTGGCTACGCGGAGCGGAAAATGTGCTGGACCAACGACAAGTCCTGGGAAACTCGGAGCAAATCAAGCAATATGGCCAGCAACTTCAGCAACTCGCCAGCGAGATTGATGACAACGAGGAGCTTTTCAAGACCATCAGCAGAAATTTCCAAGCCTTGATACAGGATCTCTCGCGAGACGAGGTGGACAAGATGATGAAGCTGCTGAAGCTGGAAAAGGAATCCCTGGTTCGCATACGCGCTCAGTTGCCTGCCAAGCTCCATCTCTTCCATCAGCTGCAGATCCAACAAGAATCGCTGGAGGCGGGACAAAAGGAGATCCACCAGTGGCTGAGCGAGGCTGAACAACTCCTGGGAACGCACAATCTCTCGGGAGGACGGGATGCCATCAATGAGCAGCTGCTCAAGCACAAGACCTACTTCTCACGCACTGTTTACTACCGTTCCATGCTGGAGAGCAAGAACAAGGTGTTCCAGAATCTACTGAAGGCCGTGGCAGCAGATGACAAGATCGATACTGCGCCAGCTTCCCAGCAAATGCAACAGCTGAACGATCGCTTTAACTATGTGATCCAGAATGCCCAGCAGTGGGAGCAGCGCTTGGATTCAGCTGCCGGCGGTTGGAGCAACTTCAAGGACAACGAGCGTGTGGTTAGCGAGTGGCTGACCCAGGCAGAATCCATGCTGGTGGAGAAGCACATCGAGTCGAAGACCACCATCGAGACGCAGAAGTACTTCTTCGAGCAGGTCAACGATCGCTGGATGAACGATCTGGTGCAATCGGCTCAACAGCTTCTAACCACCTTGCCCGCCCAGGAACAACCGGCTGTGGTGCGTAGCGTGGAGGAGTTGCAATCCCGCTGGAAAAATGTGCTATCCCAGGCTCCCTTACACCTGCTGAAACTGGAGTTCCGACTGGATGAGAACGCCTTCTATCAGTCCTTCAAGGATGTGGAGAAGGAGTTGCAGTTGGAACAACAGGCCCTTAACCGCAACGAGGATGTTGACTCTATATTGCAGCGCAATCAGCAGTTCCTTATGCAACAGGATGCGGTGCCTCGAGTGGAGCGTTGCCTGCAAAACATGCAACGTTTGGCCCAGGCACACCGGCAACAGCAGCCCGGCGATATTAGTCTGGATCAGGCCTACGACAATGCCAAGTCCCAGTGGGATCTGTTGTCCAACAAGCTGGGCGACATGCGGCAGACCCTGCAACAGATCCCAGCCCAATGGCAGGGCTATCATGTGAAGTTCAACGACATGGTTCAGTGGATGAACAGCGTGGACCAGAGCCTGAAGAATATCGTCAATGAAGTGAACACTATGGAGGAATTTGAAAAGGAGAAGGTTGTCTTCCAGGTGAGTTATCTAAAGATATAAGCTTTAAGCCCTCCATTTCGAACATCATGAAAAATAATCCTCTCATTAACCCTTCACATGCATGCATATAAGCTGAGGGAGCTAGTGGTAATTAAACTGCTTTTATATGTTTAGATTTATTACGATTCCGCAGTGATGCCATCAAGATATTAAAAATTATAATATAAAAATATATAAAACATAAAAAACCCATATTGGCATTCCTGCTCTGTCCGAAAACATCTTATTAACTCACTTTATCTTTAATTGTAAACAGAAAATCTGTCAAGATGCGGACAATAAACGCGAAGATATGAAATGGCTTGTCAAGACCTTGGACTCCCTGCTTAGCTATGCCTCGGAAGATGAGGCCAATCTGGAGCAGAAGAAGCTGGAGGATCTGATCGCTCGCTACAAGAACCTCATACCAACCATTGAGATCACCATGGTCAAGACAGAGGTCTTCTCCAAGTGCTACACCTACCGACGAGAAGTTCACGAGGTTGTGTGCCTGCTGACCAAGGTCAAGGATCAGACAGCCAACATCCCGGCGCCTGATAGCCTTGAGCGTGTGAATCGTATGATTGAAGAGCAACAGTATGCCATCAATCAGCTGGATCACCAGCGTCCGCACATCATGTCAATGCTACAGCGAGGACGTGATCTTAGCAAGGACATTCACGCTCCGGCCTTTGTGAACACTGAGGTGAAGAATCTGGAAACTGGATGGAATCAGGCCTACACCGAGACCTCGGACAAGCTGCAGGCCCTCAAGGGCACCCAGGCGGTGTGGAGCGAGTTTGTGGATCAGAAGAACGACATCTTCTCCATGTTGCAAACGGCTGAGACCGAACTACGCGCCCTCACACCACTGCAAACCGACCCGAAGAACGTGAGTCAGGACTTGAAGTCAAAGAGGGATCTGAATGTGCAGCTACAGCAGGCCTCGCATCAGCTTCTGCCCAAGCTGCATGCTCTCAAATCTGAACTGGCTCCGCTGGCTGCCGCCGACAAGCGTCCCATTCTGGAGAAGGAAGTAACCGAGGTGGAGAAGATGTTCTTCAACACCATGGAGCATGTTAAGGATCGTGTCGGCTACTTGGAAGACTACAGTGCCAAGTGGAACAATTACAAGACCCGCCTTGCCGAACTCCAAGAATGGGCCAACAAGGTGGCGCCCAAGAACATTGAGGCCCTGCAGTCCGAGGATCTGACACCGGAAGAGCGTGTGGTCAAGGTTCAGGCCTTCAAGCGTCTCCTTGGAGATCGCATGAAGCAACTGGATTTACTGGCCGCCGATGCATCCGAATTGGCACCGAAGGAGGGAAATATTGCCGAGGCCAAGCGACTGAAGGGCGAAATCACCAAGCTGCAAGAGGTGCTCAGTGCCATCAACCGGAACGTGGACCACCAGGCGCAAGCCGTGCAGGAGGATCTCCTCAACTGGCAGCAATTCCAGGCCGGTCTGCAGCAAATCAAGCCAGCCGTGGAGCAAAGCGAAGTCAAGGTAAATAATGTAGTTTCTAAGCCCATTTCCCTCGAAGAAGCCGTTGCCATGCAACACAACGCCCAACAATTCGAGACACAGTGCCAGGAGCAATTGGACAAGCTCCATGGCATATCAAACATCAGTCATAAAATGTTATGCAAGACCAATGCCCCCGATGAGTTGGATGCCATGCATTCGCGCTGGTCGGCCGTCCACGAGAATGCCAAGCAGGCGAGCGCCAAGCTCGAGAAATTGGTAGCCAATTGGAAGTCATTTGACGCCGATGCCGCTAAGCTGGAGGATTGGGTTGGCCAGGGCGAGCAGCAGATGGCCAGGCGTCCGGCTGTCCTCAACACACCGCACATTGACAAGCTGGAGAAGGAGCTGGTCAAGCTGAAGTCCTTCAACAACGAGATCTCCCAGCAGCAGGCGAAGCTTGTGACTTTGGGTCAGAATGCCGATCAGATTAGTTTGCATTTGGCACCCGAGGGCGCAGCGGCGCTTAAGGATCGCGTCAACCAAATGAAGGGCAAGCTGCAGAAGCTGTCGGAAACCACTCGCGGCCACATCAACGAAGTGTCGGATGCCATTATTTCCCGCCAGGACTTCAATGCCAAGTTGGTGAACTTCTCCAACTGGATGGAACAGCTCCGTAACCAGGTGGCTCAGGTGGAGGAAATCAATCCGGAGCGCGTGGAGACTAGTCTGCATGTAATTCACGCCTTGCTGCAGGAACACGCCGATAAGAAGCCCAGCTTTAATGCCATCTACGACGAGGTGAAGCAACTGGCTTTGGGTGCCACTCCTGAAGAATCCAATGCCCTGAATGATGCCTACACTGCGCTGGTGGTCAACTATCAGAATTTGGAAACGAACATGCTGCAGAAGAAGGCTGCCCTTGAGAAGTGGACCGAGCTTTTGGGATGGAAGAACGATACGGAATCGCATTTGAATTACCTGAAACACCAACTGGACAAACCAGAGGGACCACCGGCTGAGGAACTGACCAAGGTGATTGCAGAGATCGATAACTTGGGCCAGGGTCTGGGATACTGGAAGGGTCAGGCCAAGGATATTGACGAGAATCCAGCCATCCAGCTGAGGGATGCTTTGTCCCGCCGTCCACTGATTGCAACCCAAATTGTTAATGATGTGGAGAACAAGCTGGAGAACCTGAAGCTGCGCTCGCAAAATCAACAGCAGCAACTCCAACAGATGACCGTGCGCAAGGACAAGTTCCATGCTCTGGAGCACAACTTTGGTCAAGCTCTGCAAGAGAATCGCGCCAAGCTGGACGAGATTCTGAGGCAGCATCCGACGCTGAACAACATCGATCAAATCATTGCCGATTTGGTGGCTCTGAATGATGCACTGAAGTACCAAGCAGACCTCAAGAATCGCATTCACGACGAAGGTTCTTTGCTGATGCGTGAGGATATTGCCAGCATGCCGGCGATTCAAGAGAGCCTTTTGGTCATGGATAAGAATTACGATTCTCTTCAGAATGAGATAGCCGATCGCATACAGAAATATAACTTGATTAGCCAAGCCTTGAAGGAGTACGCCGATTCCAAGGACAGGTTCTCCAAGGAGCTGAAAAAGGCTGAGGATTTATTCAACGCCATTCCCCAGCAGCCGCGTGATGAAACTGAGCTCCAGCAGGCATCCGAAAAGACCAGGAAGACCATGGAGCAGCTGCGCAAGTCGAAGCTAAATTTGGATGAACTCGAGCGACGAGGAAGCAATGTTGGAAAACTATTCAGTGCCATTGGAGAGCCGATTCCTCAGGAAGTGCCACAGGAAGTGACAGCTTCCAAGCAGCATTGGCAGGACTTGCACGATAAGACAGCCAAAAATGCTCATGTCTATGAGACCGAGGCAGTTATTTGGTCGCAGATCGAGGATGCCAAAAAGGATTTGCTCCCTTGGCTGTCCGAGACAAATCAGGGTCTCTGCGATGCTGCGGATAATTCTATAGAGATTGAGTTCGGACCCATGCGTTTGAGTAAATACCGCACCGAGTTGCCTTCTTATCAGGCTCTCAAGGATTCAATTGTGGAGAAAACTAATGATTTGGTGAAGATCAACAAGGGAGCCGATATCCCAGCTCTGTCTGCTCTAAATAAACTCCTGAATGAGCAGTTTGCTGAGGTTCAAAACAATGCTGATCGCTTGAGTGCTGTAACCACATCGTTTAATGACCAGGAACAGGAATTGCGTAGGCGCTCCAAGGAAGCCGGCGAGCAGGTGAGCAAGCTCCGTGAGCAGCTCATCAAGTGCGACGATATGTCTGGTGATAATAACAAGATCATGGAGCGTCTCCTGCAATGCCGCGCTCTGCGAGGCCAACTGGACAACAGCGGCAATGAGATCGATAACATTAAACAAAAGGTCGATGAATTGCGTAATCTCTATCCCACTTTCAGTGAGTCTATCATACCCAAGGAGCTGAATAACGTACAGAAGCGCTATGAGAATGTCGATCTTTATGCCAAGAAGATTGAGAGTTCTTTGCTGCAGTTCCTCAAGAAGTTCCATGCCGATAAGGTGGGCATGCTGAAGCGTATCATTGCCACTCAACGCGAGAAGGTGGCCTGGTGCCAGCCAGAATCATCCAGTGACAAATACAACTTGGATGTGAAGAAATCCTCTTTGCAGGAGGTAAGCAAGAGCATTGACGATTGCAAGGCGAGACACGCAGAAACCTTGAAATCTTTGGAGATGCTGAAGGCTGTTGAATCGCCACAAAATCTGGCTGAACTTACCGCCGATGCCGAGTTGCTGCACAACGACATGAAGGCGCTGCAGGATAGCTTTGATAAAATCAAGGGCATCCTCGATGAGAACGTCGATTTGTGGTCTCAATACGAGCAATCCAACGAACAGATTTCCAATTGGTTGCGTGACGTTGAAGGACGCGTTAAGGCCGAAACGAGCAGTCAGGTTAATCTTCCTGAGGTACCACAAAAGCTTCAGGAGTTGGCTATTCTCCAGCAGGATGTGTTGGCGCATGAGCCCATCATTAACAATCTGGAGCAGACATCTCAGCAACTGATTGAAAAGAATCCGGAGGCACGAATTGGACAATTTGTCACTCACTTGGTTCAACGATACCAAACTGTGGCAAAGGCTCTGGCCAACTACATCGATAAGACCCGTAGTGCCCAGTTGTCAAATGCCAACTTTGCAAAGGCTGCCAAGGATTTCAATGAATGGTTTGGCGATGCTAAGATCGAGTTCCAGGAATTGGCTCGCATGGGATCGCCGGGCTCTTCATCAGCCACGGCCCAACAGTTGCAGACCGTCAAGAATTACATCAAGACCTTCGACAATGGTCAGCTGCTGCTAAACAATGCTGTGGATATTGGCGAGGCTCTGTATCCGGTGGTTTCTCCCGAGAATAGAGAACGCATTCGTGCCGATCTTCGTCAGATGCGTGAGAAATTCGATTATCTGAGAGACGAAGCGAACGCTTTCATGCAGCAAGTGGAGGGTGTGCTCATACAGAAGACCTCCATCGAAGAGAGCTACACCCAGGTATCGCACTACCTCAACGAATCTAAGGCTAAGGTTCCCACTGGTGATGAACTGTACCCAACTTTGGCTACCAAGAAGGCTGCCCTCCAGAACTACAAGACGCAGCTGCAGGAGATCACCCTTCACAAGAATGCCCTTAAGCAATTGCACGACAAGGCGGTTACTCTATGTGATGATGAATCCGAGCGGAAGACCGATGAGTCCATCCAGGAGTATAATACTCTCTCGAAGAAGATTTCCGACAGAATCACAACTGTGGGCAACCATGTGGTTAAGCATGAGGCCTACGACCAGGTGCTGGAGAAGGCTCAGGATTGGCTGAACACCATTAAATCGGAGGCCATTGATATTCTCAACGAAACAACCTTCGAGAAGGAGGGTGCCGAGGAGAAGCTAATTGTTGTGGAAAATCTTTTGCAACACAAGCCCGAGGGGGATTCCATTTTCGATACTTGCCATAATTTATTGGAAACGGTGCTCTCCCAAACCCATCCTAGTGGTCATCCAGCCCTGCTTAAGGGTTTCCAGGAGCCAAAGCAAGCTTGGGAGGACTTTATGACTCTGTGCCAAGATTCATCCGTAAAACTGAAGCAACTGTGCTCCAAATGGGATGAGTTTGACTCGATTATTGAAGAGCTGGACAATTGGATGAAGAATGTCGAGGCGGTGGTAAAGAACCAGAACCTAAAGAGCACTGCTGATGCCAAGAAGTCGCATTTGAAGCAGCTCCAAGACATTGCCAAGGATATCGATCGTCGTGGCTCAGCCATCAATGAGCTGATGGATCAAGGCCGTGAGATTGAGGGCGAGACTGATTTGAACCTTAAGCTGTCCCGCCTTAATACTCGCTACCAGACGCTCAAGAATCTATGCAAGGAGTCGATTGCCAAGTATGTGAACTATGTGAAGGATCACGAGAGCTTCGATCAGGACTTCGATGCGTTTAAGCAGAGTCTGCAGGTATCCGTTGACGAACTTGCCAAGGCCAACGAAATTGTGGGCGATCAGAGTGTGCTGCAGGATCAGCAGAACAAGCTCCGTGAGATGTCCGACAAGCGGATTTCAGACTCCACCGTCTTCGAGGGACTCATTGATCGTGGAGAGAAGCTTTATGGCCACACTAGCCCCGACGGACGCGAGATCATCCGCCAGCAGCTACGTTCTCTACGCACTCTGTGGGACAACTACACGGATGATTTGAATTCGGCCACACAGAAGATCGATCAGTGTTTGCTGCAGTTTAACGAGTTCAGCATTGCTCAGGATCAGCTCACCAAGTGGCTGAAGGACGTGGACAAGGCCATGCTAAGCAACACGGAACCGAAGACAACGCTGCAAGAGAAGCGGGCTCAGTTGCAAAACCACAAGCTGCTTCACCAAGAAATCACCACCCATAATGTTCTTGTGGATAATGTTTGCGACAAGGCTCAGATTCTGGTGGATCAGATCAAGGATAATTCGTTGAATGTTTACTTGGCGTCGATCAAGCAAATATTCCAAGGCATTGTTCAGAAATCCGATGTTATCCTCCACAACCTAGAGGACTGCGTGCAAAAGCATAACGAATTGAACAATGCTTTGGCCTCAGCCAAGACATGGATATCGAATGAGAAGGCTAAACTTCTGGAATGCGATGATGCTTATGGCGAGAAGGCAGATATCAAGCGAAAGATCGAAACCCTGGGCCAGTTGGCTCAAAACAAGCCACAGGCCATGAAATTGATTGGCGATATTCGCGACCAATTCGAGAAGGTGAAGCCGACAACTTCCGAAAAGGGTAACGAAGTGCTTGACAAGGAAATCGATGAACTGGAGACCACCATGAAGAGCCACTTCGATGACATTGAGGGCATCGAGGGCAAGCAGAAGGATGTGCTCGCTCAGTGGGATAAATTTGAAAAGGCTCTCGAAGATCTTACCAAATGGTGCCGCAATGCCGAGGCCGTTTTCCGTGAGCAGCAGCTCCAGTCCACGCTGCACGAGAAGGTTGAGCAGCTGGAAAAGTATAAGATTCAAAGGGAATTGATACAGCAAAAGGAAAAGGAAATCGATGCCTTCGGGGATGCTGCCCATGCGCTGCTCAACAACTGCGGAGCAGATCGCCTGAAAACCCTGACTACTCAGATCACAAATCGTTATCAGTTGCTTCAGGTTCTCAGCAAGGAAGTGGTCAACCGCTGGTCTAATCTCGTTGACGATCATCAATTCTATCAGGATAAGTACAACGAGGTGGATTTGTGGCTCCAACCCATTGAAACACAGCTGGAGAAGGTCATTAAGGATGAGCCCACACAAAGCTCGAACATTCTTCAGGTGCTCCTCTCGGAAAAAGAACAAGCTGAGAGCTTATTTGCGGCATTGAATGCGGCTGGTGAGAAAGCTCTGCCAGAGACATCCACTCAGGGAAGGGAAAAGATTCGCAAGGATCTGCGTGATATTCGTGATCGTTGGGACAAACTGGATGAGGGCATACGCAACTTGGAGAAACGCCAAGAAGCCCAAGGCGTCCAGCTGACCAGCTACCAGGATATACTGAACCAAACCGTCAACTGGCTGGATCAAGTGGAAAAACTTTTGCATAACGAAAATCCTGCTAGCTGGACCAGTGCCCAGGAAATCCGCTCCAAGTTGTACAAGTACAAGGCCACCAACCAGGACATCAATTCACATAAACGAATCGTGGAGGCTGTTAACGAGAAAGCAGCAGCTCTTCTAGGCAGCGCCGCTCCTGCAAATGCCGATGAAATTTCCAAGGCTGTGGCTGAGGTCAATAAACGCTACGAGCAAGTTGGCCAAGACTGTGCCAAGCTGGTGGCCGATCTAGACGGTGCCTTCGATGTGTACCAACAGTTCTCTGAGCTACAGAAGGCGCAGCAGGATTACCAAAAGAATCTCTGGGATCGCCTTACCGGTTACTCTGACTACTCTGGCAATAAAGCAGCTTTGCAGGCTCGCCTGCAGAAGATCAACGAGATTCAAGATGCTCTGCCGGAAGGTGTGGCTAAATTGAAGTCCCTGGAAGATCACATAGAGCAGCATGCGACCAGTATTCCCGCTCGCTCCAAGGAGGCGATGACTCGTGATTTGGCCAACTTGCATGCTGATTTCGAGAAATTCGGTGCTTCGTTGAGCGACGTAAAGAGCGGCTTGGAGAACCGCCTTCAGCAATGGAATGACTACGAAATAAATTTGGATCGCCTGATCAATTGGTTGGGCGAGGCGGAGAATGCTCTCAAGAACTACAATCTGAAATCATCGTTCGAGGAGAAGGAAGACCAATTGAATCGGTTCCAGTCCTTGTCACAGAGTCTACGTCAAAACGAAGCTGACTTTGACAAGATGAAGGACGATACCTCGGAGTTGGTTCAAAGTTCTGGCGAAACGAGGATTGCCGTGAATGTGCAGCAGGTGTCCTCGCGATTCCAATCGATCCAGGCCACTGCCAAGGAGATTCTCAAGAAATGTGAGCAGGCTGTCCAGGATCATGGTCACTTCAGTGACAAGTACAAGCAATGCGCAGATTGGTTAGCCAATGCCCAGGCACGTTTCGATGACTGCAGTGACTTGTCATCGGTGGGATCCCGTGACGATCTCCTCAAGAAACAAATGGTCATTCAAGAGCTCCTGGCACAGCAGCCAACGGCAACTCAGCTGCTTAACAGCACCGTTGAGTTGGGCGAGAAGTGCTACGGCTCCACAGCAACCGAAGGACGGGAAGCCATTCGCAGCCAGTTGGATGATTTGACCTTCGATCAATTGTTTGACAACATCGCCAGTACTGCCAGGAAAATTCAGGACAAGATTGCCAAGTGGTCTGGTTTTGATGAGATCGCTGACAGTCTGAAGAGCTGGCTGGATGAAACAGAAAATGCCCTGCCAGCCGAAATTGAACTGAAGACCACGCTGGATGAAAAGCGCACCAAACTGCAGGCCTATCGTGACATCCTTAATGACATTAATAATCATCAGGTGGAAGTGGGTAATCTTCAGGAGATTGCAGCCAATTTACCTGAAAAAACCGACCTCGTCGATCAAATCCTCAAGGATATTGCCGATCGTTTCGGAAAGCTGCAGAAACGTGCCCAGAACTATGTGGAACGCTACGAAGGCATAGTCAGTGCCCATCAGCAGTACTCCAAGGCCGTAATGGATGCCCAAGAGTTTATTGATGCCACCCAGAACACGGTTCACTACTGGGGCGACTTGGACTTGGAACAGATCTCACTGCACACGAATCTCGATCGCCTAAAGAATCTGAAGGCCAGCTTGGCCGATGAATTCCCTCGAGTTGATCAAGTGAGGGCTTTGGGCGAGAAGGTTATTCCGGGTACAGTGGATGTGGGTCAGGTCAACATAAAGTCCCAGATCGACACTACACAGCAAGAATGGGAGGGTCTCCTTGCCGCCATCACCACCACCATTGAAGCCATTGAGGCGCGCCTGCAGCACTGGTCAGAGTACGAACAGCTGCGTGACCAGTGCCTGGCTTGGATTCGCGATACGGACAACAACTTGCATGCCATCGATCTTAAAGAAGATTTGCCCAAGAAGCGTGCTCAGTTGGATGCTCTGAAGGCTCTGCAAGGAGATGTGCGTGCCAAGGAACTGGAGGTTGATAATGTTACCGAGAAGGCTCAAACTCTTCTCAAGGGACCTACCAGTAATCGTACCTCCGGCCCAGAGTTGGTTACCAAGTATCAGCAGATCTTCCACAAGGTCAAGGAGCTGAACAACCGCTGGCAGCAGTACGTGACTTCCCATGAAGATTTCGACAATTCCATCTCTGATTGTTCCTCGTGGATCAATGATATTAAGGAAAAGCTGGATTACTGCTCGGACATGTCCTCAATGAGTCCCAAAGAACTGGATAAGAAACTGGCCACCATTCAAGATGTTATCTTGCTGAAGGACGAAGGCTCAGCTCGTGTCTTGAAGATCCTCGAGCAGGCTCAGCATGTGCTGGCCAACACAGCACCCGCCGGACACGAGGCAATCAACAAGGAGCTATCAGATCTTCAGGATCTGTGGTCGAGCATTGCCTTGCGCATTATGGATGTGAAATCGAATCTGGATGATTCCATCACCCAATGGTCAGGATTCCTGGACCAGGTTCAGACAGTTCGCAAGTTCAACGAGTGGCTGGATGGTTTGCTGAAGGAATTGAGTGAACATCAGACCACAATGACGGAAAAGAGAGCTCAGCTAGATCGTGTCAAATCCACGGAGGAGAAGGTGCGCGTGGAGAAGATCGATGTGGATGCACTGAAAATCCAAGCCAAGGAAATGATTGCCAGTGGCCAACAGAGCCAGGCCGCCTTCCAGGCTCAAAAGGTGCTCGATACGTTCGATGAACTGTTTGCCAAATCCCAGAAACTGCTCTCGGATCGCCAGGATCAGTACAGGGACCATCGTTTGTTCAAGGAGGCCTACGACGATTTGGGTAGCTGGATTGGACGTGCCCGTGAGAAGTTCCCCACCTTGAAGCAGAGCAGCTTGAGCGATAAGTTGGCCATTGAGAATGCAGTCCAAGCCACTGAAGCTCTGCTGAACAAGCAGGCTCAGGGTGAACTCCTGGTTGAGCACCTGGTGCACACTGGTGAGGTTGTGCTTGCCAGCACCTCCTCCCCAGGCCAGGAAATTATTCGAAATGATATCCGTGCCCTGCGCGACAGTTTCGAAAGTTTGTTCCGCGAAATCAATCAGCAAAAGGAGAACCTTGAAGTCACCATGGTGCAGTGGCGAGCCTATAAGGAGGAGTACGAACGCCTGATGGAGTGGCTGCAACAGATTGACATCTTGGTGAAGAACCATAAGCTGAACTTATGCCCCAATTTGCCTGAAAAGGAGAAGCAGGTGGCTGACATGAAGGATGTGATGTCGCGACTAGAAAAGGGAAAGGAAGACATTGATAAGTTCAATGCATCCGCTGCCAGTCTTCTGAAATCGCATCTGGATACCTACGTAAACAATCAGCTCAGACATTTGGGTTCGGTTTATCAGGTACAAGTTAACCTGGCCAAGGATGTCCTCAAGAAGGTGGAAACCAATCGCGATCAGCATCGCGAGTACGATGCCAACATGAAGTCCGCCAAGGATTGGATTGCCAATGCAAAGGCCACAATTCAGGCGGCAGGCGAGGGAGCTGGCTCCAAGGAGGCTCTTCAACGTCGTCTGGAACAGATTCAGGATCTGATTCGTAACCGCGAGTTTGGCCAGAATCTAGTCCACACGGCCATCAACAATGGCGAGAAGATAATCCGAAACACTCGCTCTGACGGTCGCGATGCTATCAACAATGAAATGAAGGAACTGCAAACCGAATGGGATCGTTTGGTCAAGAAAATGTCTACCGCTAAGGTGCAACTGGAGACCAATCTGCTTCAATGGGCCGACTACAGTTCCAGTTACTCCCAGCTGCAGCAATGGATCACCGACAGAGAGGCCAAATTGCAGCAGGCCTGCGAGCAGAAGATTATCAAATCGAAGCGCGGTCAACCAGGTCTCAGCAGCGGTCTTAGCGAACGCAAGGCCAATCTCCGACAGACCAATAATATTGTCCAAGATATTGTGTCCTTTGAGCCCATGATTCAGTCTGTTACCTCCAAGGCATCTGATCTACAGCAAGGCGCTCCGGCCACCGAGATCTCGGATAAATACGATAACCTTACCAAGCAGGCCAAGGATTTGTACGAGAAGCAGAAGAATACCATCGACAGCTATCAATCTCTTATAGATGCCGGCAATGAGTTTGCAACCTGGCTGAGAAATGCCAAGGAACGGTTGAGCAAGTGCTCTGAACCCACCGGAGATAAGCAGGCTTTGGCTGAGAAGACTCATCAATTGAAGATTCTGCAAGGTGAACTGCCCGAGGGTGCCGAAAAACTGAAAAATGCTCTGGAGCAGGGTGAGATTGCTTGCCGAAGTGCCGAGCCCGAGGATTGTGAAATCATCGAGCAGGAGGTGGCTCTCCTGCAAGAGGAATTCGATGCCTACAGGGAAGCTCTGAACAAGGCCAAGGATTACCTGGATGTGGGCATTGTCAAATGGTCGGACTATCAGGATCAGTACACCGAGGCTTTGGAATGGTTAAGCAAGACCGAAGCTTTGGTTCAGTCCTACAACAAGCTGCAGGACAGTTTGCCTCAGAAGAAGGTTGTGCTCGAGCAGTTCCAGGGCCATCTGCAGACCCTCTTTGACTGGCAAAAGACTCTGGATGATCTGAACATGAAGGCTCAGGTTCTCCTGGAGACTTGTTCCGACACAAGGATCAGCAATGCCATTATGCAGCTCACCACCAAATACAATGCTCTTCTGACTCTGGCCAAGGAGGTTATGCGTCGTCTGGAGATGCACTACCAGGAGCATCAGCAGCATCACAGTCTGTACGAAGAGTGCCAGTCGTGGATTGAAAATACCCGTGAAAAGTTGGCGGATTGCGAACAAATACCGGGAACCCTTAACGAAGTGCAAATTAAATTGAACACGGTAAAGAATCTTCGTCAAGGTTTCGAAACTGGTCAGAACAAGCTTCGTTATCTGCTGGAACTGAAGGAGAAGGTAATCATGAACACCGAACAGAATGGAGCAGCCAAGATCCAGGAAGACACGGAAACTCTGAAGCAGGACTTTGATAAACTCCTTGTGGATTTGAACGATGTGCGCCAGAAGCTGGCCAATCGGCTTGCTCAATTAGAGGAGATCTTCAAACTGTACAAGATCCTGGTCGAGTGGCTGGAGGATGTGGAGCCGAGTGTAAAGGCCAATGATGAGTTCCTGAACGACCTCAGTGAGAAACGCGCTGCCCTGGAGAAATTCCGCGTCATTCAGCGTGACATCAATGGCCATAGCGACATTGTTGAGAAAATCAATCAACGCCTGAAGGAGGATAGTAGCTTGGATCTAAACGATTTCCAGCCGGGTCTGGGCAAGTTCGATGAGCTGCAGACGCAGGTTAACAAGATCATTGAGTCACTGGAGAACCAGGTGAACAGCCATGAGAAATACAAACAGGCCTACAATGAGCTGCAGGATTGGTTGCGACGCACTCGCATCGAAGTGGAGCAATGTTCCGACTGCCATGGCGAAAAGGACCAAGTGGAGAGCCGTCTGAATCGCTTGGGCGATATTCAGTCCTCGTCATTGGAGGGCAAAGCCCTGCTGGAAGCCTGCGAAGAGCTCAGTCGGGCAGTTATTGCCACTAGTGGCAGCGAGGGCCAAGACAATGTAGCCCAGGAGATTAAACATCTCACTGCGGAATGGGAATCCCTCCAAGCGTTGTCTCGCGATGCTCGCAGCAGCTTAGAATCCTGCCTGGCCGCCTGGGAAACGTTCCTGCAGAAGTTCAATAAGATCAACTTGTGGATCGAGACGATGAGCAAGCGCGTTACCAAATCTCAGGAAGGCGAAAACAAGAACCCTGAAGATTTGGTTAATGCCAAGGTAAGAATTCTTCTTCGTCAAGTCGACTTCGTCTCGCAACTGTCGCACGCACCTCTAACAAAAAATATATAAAAAGTACTAAAAATGTAATCGAGTATATAAATATATATATAATCTAGCCAAAGCGCGCACGTAAAGTAGAACTCACCGACAACAAAATTTGTATCTGAATAATACCTCGAACCTCGTGTGAGAAATTAATCATTTACTAAAAACCTCACTAATCACTGCTAACTTTTCAGCTAATCACTTGTATTACTCAATTTGCAGCTAATCATATATACACAGACTTTTGTCTAATTGCCTAATTGCTTTATGTGCTTTCAATAGCCCAATGTTAGATCTTACATACTAAAGTCCTTTTCTACCCGTAGAAACTGCTGGAGGAGGTGCTGGCCGAGAAGGATAATGTGGAGGATCTGAACGATAACTGCGAGCTGCTCATGGAGCAGAGTGCCTGCACTCGCATTCGGGATCAAACCATCGAAACACAGGCCAATTACACCAAGCTTTTAACATCCGCCCAGGGATTGGTCGCCAAGATCGAGAAGAATCTGTCCGATCACACCGAGTTCCTTAATTACAAGAAGGAAATGGACGCCTGGATAGAAAAGGCACAGCAGGTGCTCAATGAATGCTCCACGGATGGCGATGCCGCTGTAATTGCCCAGAAACTGGACACAGTCAATGTAAGCATTTATTTTGCAAAATATTATTATGATAACCACCTGCTAATTCTTTTAAGAAAATATTCATTTTATTATATTTGTTATATCCACAGTCCTTGGCTTCCCGCCTGCCTGAAGGTCAGCATCTCTTGGCCTTAGTGCAGGATGCCTACTCGAAGGCTTCGAATATCACGCCCGAGGACAAGCAGGAAAAGCTGCGCGATCTGATGACAAAGGTGCGCGAGGATTGGGATGCCTTGGGTCTGGCGGTCAAGCAGAAGTTGAGCGATCTAAAGCAAGCCCAAAATCGTTGGAACGATTTCGCTGCCAACAAGGATAAGCTCGAGAACTGGCTGAACGAGACGGAGAAGACCATTAAGGTAGCACCGGAAACTAAGGGTGAACTGAGCGAAATGAAGACCTTGCTGGAACGCTACAAGACGCTCGGCAATGAGCTTAAGCAGAAGGGCAGCGAGTTGGAGCAACTGCAGTCGGAGGCCCGTGATCTGGGCACCGAAGTAGATGCCGTGAATCGCCTGCAGTCGCGATGTGATAAGCTTAAGAACGATTGTTCGGCTCACATCAAGGCGTTGGAACAGGAGATCGTTGATTACAATGCCTATCATCAGAGTCTACAGGATGTCGAGAAGTGGCTGCTGCAGATCTCCTTCCAGCTAATGGCCCACAATTCCCTCTTCATCTCGAACCGCGAGCAGACCCAGGAGCAGATCAAGCAGCACGAGGCTTTGTTGGCTGAAATCCAAAAGTATCAGACCAATTTGGATGACTTGAATGCCAAGGGTCAGGCTCAGATTAGCCGCTATGAGAGCTCAACTCCCACGATTCGTCCCACTGTCGAGTCCCAGCTGAAGAATATCCAGGATAGCTACAACTCTCTGCTACAGACCTCGGTGCAGATCAAGAACCGTTTGCTTGAATCGCTGGCCAAGTTCCAGGAATACGAGGATACCCTAGACAGCATTATGCGCAATCTGGAGGCATACGAGCCGATTATCCAAACCGAACTGGATGCCCCGGCCACGAGCTTGGAGCTGGCACAGAACCAACTGAGGTGTGCCCAAGAAATGCAGAATAAGTTGAACAACGAGAAGTCCCGACTGGCGGCCGCCGTTCAGGCTTGCGAAGCAGCCACGGCATCCATCAGTCGTCCAAGTTCCCCGCTGGAAACGGCCATGCAGGCCATACCCGAAAGGGAGCTCATTGTGCGCGCCAAGCTCGAGGATCTGCTGGATCAGGTAGGATCAAGGATTTGGTTTTATTCCTATTGTAGTTTTGTGATCACATTTCGTAGTTAAAAATTGATTGCATTTTTGAAAAGAAAAGAAACGGAAAGATTATATTAGCTTTTGGCTTCTAAATATTTACATTCTTTATTCATTTACAATTTACAATTACATTTTACCGCAGACTTTTTCTTAATTTAAATAATATTCTTCCTTATATGTAGAGTAATTGATTTTAATATTTTAAATATTGATAGATCTTTCCTTTCTTTTTCCTTAATACCTTATTTACTTTTGATTTGCTAACCAATACTCTGTTCTTTTTTTATATTAAACCCCTAACCATACCCATTCCCAACCTAAACACTGCCCTAATTATTGTTGATTTGCCGCACTGTTGCCCCCGTAATTGTTGTAAACAAAAATGCACACTACCCACAAAAAAATTGCTATGCCTTGTGCTTGCCGCTGCCAAAAGAAACCGCCTCCAAAGACTCAGAGCTCAACCAAAGAGGATGAAGACGACGATGATGTTGAGATCCAGGTTGAGCTCAGCGACGTAAACGAGGCGCTGTTGGATCCGATTACCCACGAGCGTGTCAGCAACTATCGTCGCATAGTTCGCCTGAATAGTGCTCATGTGGGCAAGCTGAACGAACTGGTTGCTAAGGTAAGAGAGTAAGGACACTCAGTAGGACGATCAGGTGGAGGGCTGCGCATGGCTAAAGTTGTTAACAAACGCTTGTTTAATATTTGTAATCTTTTTGAGTGCAAATAATATACTTAATGCTCTATTTTCTTATGTTTAGGTACAATCCCACTTGGGTGGCTTGTCTGCATCCGTCAGCGAACTAGAGCAACAGCAGAAGCAGCGCGCCGAGCTGCAGGATTGGGTAAAGAAGCAACAGACCTCGGTCTCCGACTGGTTAATGCGTCCCTGCAAGCTTCGTCCTGAGGCAGCGCAACAGGAATTGGTTTCCATGAACGATTTGTTGAACTCCATCGGTGACAAGAGATCGCAACTGATGTTGGAGATGACAGGATCATGTAAGATATTTTCCTATTTATATAATTTATATTTATTTGTTGAGGTTTTCCAAATCTATAATTTATACTTATTATTTTATCATTTATACTTTTTAGTGGGCGATGAAGACACCGATCTGGATGACAACATCGACAAGCTCGAGTCTGAGCTAATGGATGCCATTGCCAAGAAGCAGGCTGGCCAAAATGTGATTGATGGCTATCGCCAGGGAATGGCTGATGTCCAGAATTGGTTCGATAGCCTCATCAAGCGCATGGATGTTCTGGACCGCGGCTCTGGCCTGAACTGTGCCCAGAAAACGGCAGCCATTAATGAGATCAAGAACGAATATGAGCTGCAAGGACACCCGAAAATCCAGGAGCTCAAGGGCAAGGCCTCGCAGGTAGCGGAAGTGATCAGCAATCTGGATGGCCAACAAGTTGAGGAGCAAATGAAGTCACTGGATCGCCGCTTTGCCGATCTGGGCAAGCGCATCGATCGTAAGGCTCAGCTGCTGGACGTGACCAACAAGGGCGTGGACGGAGCCAAGGGCGAGATCGATCAGCTTCAGAATTGGGTGAAGCAGCAGATCGAAGAGCTGCAGGCACCCACTCCGCTGGGTTACACTCCCAAGGATGCCGAGGCGCGTCAGCAGAAGATCAAGAGTCTAATGAAGGATGCCGAGGCTAAGCAGTCCCTGGCCGATGTCCTGGAGAAGCGCGTAGCCAACATGCAGCAGGAGCTAGAGCCCGCTGAATATGCTCAACTGGAGTCTGCATTACGTAATCTCAACACCGAGAATCGTAACTTGTCGGGTGTACTGAAGGCTGAACTAGATCGTGCTCTGGAGGCCAGTAAGGCTCGCAAATCCCTGGAGAATGATCTGGACAAGGCACGTCAATGGCTGAAGACTAAGATCTCTGAGGTGCGCAAGCTGCCAGTGTATCATCCGCTTACCTCTGCTGAGATCGAGAAGAAGATCCAGGAGAACCGGAAATACGATGATGATGCCAAGCAGTTCAACGACAGTGTTCTGAATGATGTTCAACGCCAGGCGGCCAATATCATGAAGGATTGCGATGGTCCGGATAAGGCGGCACTGCAACAGATCCTTGATGAGATCGCTGCCGATTACCAGACCCTGAAGGATGAGAGCTCAAAGAGAGGCAAGTCCTTGGACGATCTCTTGCAGGGTCGCAAGGCCTTTGAGGACTCAATGAAGAAGATGGGCGATTGGCTGAATGAAATGGAGACGGCCACAGAGGGTGAGCTGCGTACCACTAGCCTTCCCGTGCTGGAGGAGCAGTTGGCCCACTACAAGAAGCTCCTTAACAATGCCGAGAACATGGGAGGTCTCATAAACGATGTGTCCGAACAAGGCAAGAGCATCCTGCCCACTTTGAGCAATGCCGACAAGCTGAAACTCAATGACGATATCAAGAACATGAAGGATCGCTATGGCAGAATCAAGAATACGATTGATGATCGTGTGAATACGCTTGGGGATCACATCAAGAAGTACAAGGATGCCAAGAGTAGGCTGGCCGATTGCAGCCAGTTCCTGGGCACCATTCAGCAGAAGCTGCGTGAACTCAATCGTCCAATTGGTTCCAGAATCGAGGATGTTCAGGATCTTTTGGGTGCCTATGAGGGCATACTCAAGGAGCTTAAGGACAGCAAGAGCAAGATGGGCGACATGCAAATGGACGATTTGCCCGAGCTGCAGAGCATTCTAACCCAACAGGACGATATGATCAAGATGATTGAGGATCAGCTGGCTCATCTGCGCCAGCTTTTGATGCTTCGCGAGCAGTTTATCGCTCTGATCAACGAGATTATCGCCTTCATTATGAAGTACACCGATGTCATCATCGATATCGAGAACTCTCCGGACAGCTTGGAAGATAAGATCAACAAGTACGACAATGTCATTGTCAAGATCCAGGAGTGCGAGGGTCTCTTGGCCTCCGCTAATGATAAGGGCCAGAAGATCGCCTCCGAGGGCAATGCTGCGGATAAGAACAGCATTACCGAGCAGCTGCAGTCCCTCAAGAATCAACTCCAGAATCTCCGCAAGGCTGTGGAGTCACAGCGCCAGAAGCATCAACTGCAGCTGGAATCGCACAAGAAGATGGCTGCCGATTTGAGCGAGATTCTCGATTGGTTGCACAGCCACGAAGGAGAGGTCAAGTCGCGTCCCCTGCTGGATCGTGATCCCGAGTCCGTGGAGCGAGAGCTGCAAAAGCACCAGAGCCTCAGCCAGGATATTGACGCGTATCTAAACAAATTCAACAAGATCAATGATGGCGTTAAAACCGAAATCGGCATGCCCAGCTCTCTGCTAGAAATGCTCTCTGAGGGCAGGTCCCTGGTCTCTTCTCTGCCTCACGAACTCGAGGAGCGTGAGAAATACCTGAAGAACAACCGTGACTCTCGTCTGGAGTACATGCAACTGGTGGCCAAGTTCAACGATTGGGTCCATGAAGCCGAGTTGCGCTTGCAAAACAGTCAGCACGGCATTGACTACGAGCATTTGGTGCAGGATCTGGACGAGCACAAGATCTTCTTTGGCAATGAGGCGCCCATTCGTAATCTGGTGCACAAGCAGATCCAGGAGGCTGCCGACAAGATCTGGTCTTCTCTGAATAATTACGAACAGTCGGAGCTCTCCGCGGAACTGGCGCAGTTCCAAACTAAGTTGACCAACACATTGGCCAATGCCAAGACGCAGCAGAGTGAATTGGAGAAGGAGGCGGAGCGCTGGCGAGAGTATCAGCAGTCGATTGACCGTGTTAAGGCTACCATCGAGCGCACCAAGTTCAGCGATGAGCCTGTCCAGAATTTGGCCGGCCTACACTTTAATATCCAGAAATTATCCCATGCCATTGGAAATGTTCAGGTGAGTTTTGATAAATTATTTAATGGATTAAAAAAAGCTAATCTTAAATTATATATTCTAAATAGAAAGAAACCTTATAGATAGAATCTACATAGATGATTTACAAGACCATAAGTTCTCAAATAATCTCAAAATATCTACGCATATTCAGCTGGCCGCTTTGTTCATATAAGTTTGCAACCGAAAGACCTGTTTTTCCCCCAAAAATGACACATTGCACAAGGATGTGCCACAAACGGCAAACACACAGACTCACCACCACAACACATATGTTTGTCGACAAGTGCGAATATATCCACTTGAGAGCAACTTTATGGCGTGTCGGCACCCAATCCAAATGCATTTGCTTTGCCGCTTTTAAACACATACGAGTATATATTTCATTCTCATGGTTTTGCCGGCCGGCAAAAGCAAAAACACACTCACTTTCGATTGCACTTGCCAGAGAATGCCTCTCTTTTTGAGGCATCTCGTCTCTTACGAGTGGCTGGAGTGGCTCTCTCTTGCTTTCAACTATTAGCTGTTGAACTATTGAACACGCTATGTGTGCCCATTTGTTTACTTTCGTAAGCTTTTACCTTGAGAACTCATTAAACTTTTAACCTACTAGTTGTCCGCTGCTGTATTTTCGCCGCCAGCTTATCGTTCAGCCTGTCAGACTTCCACTTTGATTATAATTATTCAAGGCACCAGCTCGAATTTTATGCTCAACAAATACAACAAATATTATACATATATCAGCTGTTGTTGTTGCTATTTGTCGTCGTTGTCGCCGAACGAATTAAGCTCATGACATCATCGGCAACACTGTATCAGGCAACCAGTTTTAAGCCAGGGATGGTTAGGAAGCTTAACCTTACAGGGGTCGCTAGAAGATACTCTATTCAGGTTGGAAATAATAAATATAAATAATATTTTCTAGGGCCTCAATCAATTGCAGATATAAATCATAAAATATCTTATTAAATAAATATTTTTTTATGAGTTACAAAAGTTTGTTAATGCTGAAAACTAAAATAAAATTTTATTGATTTAAAAGAGGCGATATTGATAAATTTTAAAAACTTTAAATAGTCAAAATATATTTAAAAAAAAGGGATAAATTACACAGTCTGCTGAACACTAATTTAAAGTTTGTTCCATCATTTAAGGGCTCATTAACTTTTTGAGGCTAGACAAAAAACAGACGTGACTTGTATTTATGATTTGCAGATATTTATTTTTATATTTCTTGGAAAAAACATAAGAAGGCTAATGTTCCAGTTGGCAAGACAATTTTTAAAATAATTTTGCAAGTTCAGCATTTGAAGTTATAAATCTGAAGTGAATTCTATAGATAAAGTGCATTTAAAGTATCTTCGTATCTTCTTTCGTTCTGTTGTATAGCCCTGGTTACTGAGTGAGATACTGAGGTAAAGCCGCAAACACATGTTAAGTATTTATATATTTTTGTATCTTTTCCTGAGCGAGCTTTAAGAGCACTATAGGCCCTTGGAGGTTTCCTCCTCAGCCTAGGCCCCTCTCTCTCTCTCTCTTTCGCTCTTGACACACAGCTGTTTGGTTGTTGTAGCTCAGAGCCTGTTGTTGTTGTCTTTGGTTTGTAGGGCATGCCGGCTGGAGAGGCAATTAACCAAGGTTTCTGTCAATGAGCGAGAGAGAGAGAGAGTGACGTGTTCACCGTGGCGTATGCGTGATATGTGCGAAGCCCAACTCTGGCCGCCCACGCCCGCCCAACAAATTCGTTTGTATAGATGGAAATATCAATGATGTATATATGGCCAAAAGTGCTGCCAAGTCAAAGGAAAAACGTGTTTGCCTGAAATCCGACCGGCTTTTTGGTTCTCTTACGGTCTTCTAAGAGAAAAGGAACGGCGGAGAGCTGCCGCAGCGATTCTAACTCGTGCTTATTTGCCTTTGGGGCCCGTTGGGGTTTTGTGTTGAGTTTGGTCGAGTTCACTTCCAGTTGAGACGTTTATCTGTGCGGTTGCCAGCGTGTTTTTGTTTTGTACTCGCAAATCGCGCATATATATATTATATGAAAGAGAGCAGAAGGAAGAGAGGAGCAATTGTTATAGCTTTGTTAAATTTGAATTACTCGTTTCGTTCGTCGCCGTTCTAATATATATATAAAAAAATAAAGAAATACAAAATGCCATGTGCTTGAGGCAAGGCGCAAATTGAAATTGAACAACGAAAATACAAATCAAACAGAGAAACAAAAACAAAGTGGCAAATAAATAGCAAATAAAATCGAGGCAAAAGCCAGATAGACATCAATATCGAAAAGCAACAAAAAAGTGGCTAACGTCATCAGCCATTGAAATCTATAAGAGAAACCCAAAAAAAAAGAAATAAAACTAAACTAACAAAAAGGCCAACAAAAGGAGGCTACACTTGAGGTAGTGTGTGTTTATGTGAGAGAGTGTGAAAAATCTATAAAATTTTATATGATTTAAGCAGGGCTTGCCTTTTGACTCTTTTTTTCTTTCAAAACACCAGTCATATGTCAAAGTTCAGCAGAGCTAACACACAACAGAATACATCGCCCTGTTCGAATACCTAAATATTCAATATAATTAAGTTATTACGTTCTTCATATATTTACTTTACATAAATCGCGATTCAGGAATCGGTGTTACGTCAGACTGAAAAGACATTGAAATCGAAATTGTTGTTTACAGAGCCAGACCAGCGACTTGACGCTCGTCAACCAACAGGCCCAAGCCCTCATTCGCCAGGCGGACGCCCGCAATCGTCAGCTAATCGAGCAGGATAACGCCGCCTTGAATCGCCTGTGGCAGGATCTGGTCCGCAGCTTGGAGCAGCGACGTGACAATCTGCAACAGTTGGCCGAACACTGGGACGGATTTGAGAACAGCCTGCACGCCTGGGAAAAGGCACTTGGTCGCATCGAGGATAAGTTCCGCAATGTCGATCCAACTGTAAGATCGCGTCGTCATTTGGAAGATACGAAGCATGCCATTCAGGTGAGTTTTAAGGATAAGTTCGATAGAATTTCCTAAACGCCAGATACATTTTATAATTTGGGGTAATTTTCCAAAGTAGTTTATAATACATGATTAATGATCATTTAAGAAATACTATTTTACCACAGATTCTTATACAACTTCCTATGGTTCATTAAAATTCCTTTGATATATTTTAGATAAAGTATAGATTTTGCACTCAAGTCAGTATTTCTATAAAATAGCGAAGCGTATCAAAAGTTGACCACGTTTTCTTTTCTAGCTGTACGCAATCTATATTTGTATCTTTGTGTATATATTATATATATGCTCAGCCATTCATTCATTTAGTTTCGTTATGGCAAAACCGCCCTCCCTTGGGGGCTTATGTTTGTCAAATATTTTTACCAATACGCAACCATATGTAAGAGTCTCGGATATATACGTATAGGCATCAGCAGCACCATGCCGACATCAAGTTCATGGTCACGTTGGGGATTGGAGCTTGCGCTCTCTTAGTTTGAGTGCCCGCTCTCTTGCCATCTGTGAGCTCCATACAAAAGCTAAAAACCAGCTGAGTGGCGGCTTTGGGGCAGCTCCAAAATTGATTTAATGACTGTGGACTGTGTTGTGAATGATTAACACACGGATAGCCCCTAAATCACAGCAATCAACAGAAGAAGAAAACAACATTTTAACTTTCAGTTTCTTTGGACTTTTGTTTTTATTTCGAAAACAGAAGATAACCAGTCCCACGATGATTGATGAGAAGTTTAGGATTTACAAATTTACTATATTATTTTAATGTAGCTTTACAAAGCCAAGGTGGCAAGTGAGTAGAACGTGATTTACTGGAACCACCAGTAATGTATACTTTCGCATTAGTTATCAGCAATGATTTGAATGCGATTTTCTGTTGGGTGAGATCATTGTTTAAAGCGATAATGGGCTGGCGTTTATTTTCGATTTGTACAACTATAAATAGTACAAATATAGCTGCTAAAAAAACTACAATGACAGACTTTGAAGTCTCATTTCAATTAAAGCAATTTTTAGCCATAAAAGCTAACGATGTTGTCATACATGCGCCGCCATATAAAGACGGATCCAGCGATAACGAACCAAAAAACAATAACAAACACTATCACACACGAAGATAAACAAAGCAAAGAAAAAACAAAGTTAGGGTTTTAATTCTGTCTTTCCAAATGAGACAATAAATTAAATTTATTTATTGTAGTTTTTTTTTGTTCTCAGTTCACATTTATCATTAAGTTCAAAAACTTCTGCTCGATTGAAGCTAACCTCAAGCTCCAAAAACTGGCCAAGTCAAATTAAGAAATACAATATTGACCTTCTTAAAAGAAACTGGTAATGAAATCGAAATTGAAAAGGTAAAAACAAACATAATTTTAGGGGAGGGAAAATTGTAAATTAATATTACATATACTAATAAATTCTTTTTCCCTTCCGGCAGGAATTACGTGAAGAATCAAATCAACTTAAATCATCACATAAAGAAATCGAGACGCTCTCTAAATCCATCCTCACATTCCTTGGGGAAGTACACAAACCCTCGGCGGAGGCCATACAGGCCAAAGTGGATAAGTTAGTGGAACAGCAAGCCAAGTGAGTACACGAAACAATTACCCAAAACCCAGATATTACATGTTTAACTGAGCGTGACTTTGGGGAACTGAAAGGCAAACCAAAATACAAACAAAACAAACAAAAGTTCTCTCTCTCTGATCGAAACGCTTAATTCCGGAAATTGAATTGGCTTGCATATATTATCCGAGGCTGCCAAACTTGTTGTCTAATGAAAATTAATGCCAATTGAGAGAATTTAACTGGTTACAGTTGAATATCTGATCATTGGATCTTCGCTCTGAGCGTGTTCCAAGTTTTTATAATAGTTTAATGGATATCCAACCTAGAAGTTTTTGTAGTTATAGTGAAATTCTTTGAGAAAGCAGCTTGTGTTGAAAATATTCTCCAGAACTCGGCTGTGATTCACTCAACGGAACCACATTAAAGGGAGGCTCTTCATGCGTTCATAGTTATTTTTTTAATTATTGCTCTAAAAGACAGTTTTTTGTGTGGCTCAGCTTAGGTTGCTTGACTTGTTTGGCCCTCGAAATGCCATCTTATTGTTATTGTTGAGCCGCAAAACTGACGTCAGACCAACTGTTACGCTTCGTTGTGGACGATTGTTGGTTTTTTTTGTTGTTGTATTGTGGTGTGCGCGTTACGTAAGCCGGTTAGATGTATTTTTAACGTCTCTCTCATCTCTCCATTGCCCCGAAAAAAGAAAACATTAAGCCTTTAATAATAGTTCTGGGAATAGATTCTATAACATTCTAAGGGAAAACTCTTAATGGCTATTTTTACCCTGCTTGTTTTGTTTCTTTTTATTAACAGGGGCTATCCCGTTCTTGATAGAACTGTGCCAAAGCTTCGGCCTTATCAAAGGCGATAGCGCAGACATTTCTATATGCTTTGGCGCTTCCCGCTTCTGTGACTTGATAAGCGCCGTCGAACGAATTCTTTTGCCGTGCTCTTGCGGAAATACTTGATGTATATATATTTCTTTATTATTGCCTGGCGCTAGAACAAGCTAGAATCTGTGCCAATATGCCAATTCATTCGTTGGCGTATTTTCTATAACAGAATCTTTACGATTTTCATTTGCTAATCGCCAGCAGTTGTTGCCATCACGTGCCAAGTTGCCGGCAACATGTTGACGCAACATTCTTGCATGTTGACAGGCCGCAGAACTCACCACACCCGTCGAAGATCACGTAGACACACATGGTTAGCTCTCCCTTTTGGCCTTTCTCGCTGACACAATTTCATGGGTATGCCCCCTCTTTTTTGTTGTGTTCTGTTGGTTCAGTCTATTTTGTTTTATTTTTACACCCAATTTGTTGTTTTCTTGACAGCACGGCACAGACGGAGGTCTGCTGCCTGAAAAACGAGCAGCAACAGCTGTTGTTATAATTTTCCCGAGCATTTTCCTTAAACCGCAATGTGCGTAAGTTTTTGGGAGGCTTAAAGCGAGGTGAAAGATGATTGTTTTGGCGGCTGCCAAAAAAGTGACGTCGTTCATATATCAAATAAGCATATTTATTTAATTGTTGACACACTTAATATTTGTTTTATGAACACTTCCTGAAAGAAATAGATATTTTTATTGCCATCATAAGGAGGTTTGTCAAATGATTATATCTCTTGATCTATTAAGCATGAAATATTTGTATCTATAACTAGATTTTCTTTTTGCCATATAAAAAGATTGTTTTCTGTCTTTAAAAATATTTGCATTTTCAAATGAACTCCCCAAAATCTGAACAAATAAACTATGCCATCATCACGCCGAAAAGAATGATCTAATAAATACCTCCGAGCGGCAGGCGGCATGTCATCGATAATTATATAGTCACAACTGAGATATATCTATATATATTATATATCCTTAAAGTGCGACGCAAAAATTTCAATGCATTTACACACTTGAGATATAAATACAACATGGTTTCGACATGCAAAAATCTAATCAGCGAAAAGACATTAAATATTGCGTAAGCCTCTTGGGGATTTAATAATTTATTTATAACAATTGCTGGCCTTTCGTGTGTGCGACCGACGAGTCAACAATTAACTTCATTAGCAAATAATTTTGATTTTTGCTTAAAATTAACTTTGAGATATTTCAAGAAATACTCGAGTTGGATCTCATTCTCGGTGGCAAATAAGCGAAGCAAAATGTAAACAACTGTTGGAAATCATAAAAAAGAAATAAGTAAATAAAATGGCAAGTGAAAATTATTTTTTGCTCGAGTCGTTGGGTGACTTCATCGTTGAGAAACGCTAAAAATTAATAAATACGAAAAAAAGTAAAGGTAAACGACAAGCCATGTGTGCAAATTCATTTAAAATGAAATGGTAATTGAACTATGACTGAATCATCGCAACTTTTACTTCAAAAATATTATAAATATTATAAAAATTTTAGCTAGCAAGCAAAACAAACCAAAATTTAAGCGATAATTTGCATATGCATTTGCATTAACAATCTGTCATTTATAAATAAAAAGAGAAAATCAAAGGCCGGCAACAGAAGCAAAACAAATGATAATAAAAATGTTGCCCAAATGAGGTAATCGGGTAATAATAAGTTTATTTCTGCTGCCACTGTTAGACGTTAACAGAGCGCTGTTGCCGATGCTCTCTCCACTCTCTCTCTCTCTCTCTCTCTCTTTAAATGTGTTTTATAGCCGGCTTTTCCTTATCTAAACCGGCGAAATGGCATTATAGCTTTATCAATCAGCCCTTGCTTTTTTCTCTGACATCGAGGAACCTCTCCCATGCCGACTTTTATTGACGAGTTCGTTTGCTTTTAGCCCGCTTTCAATGCCAAGCACATTTAGCAATATTAATTTTTCAGCCACTACTATTCAGCCACCATCCGTGCCTTCCCCCCTTTTATTCCGATTCCAATGTGTGGTGAGTTGGGGGTTTTAGCAGCTTTCGTTCTTTTATTTCCGTGCCGCATTCGGCACTGTTAACGATTAACGATCGACAGCCGACGAAAGACGAAGCTCGAGGAACTGAAAAGTTTTTGTTATTTTTTTTTGGCAATTTTTGCGTGCGCCGCCAGCCAGCGAGCGTCCGAGAATATTTCGAATCAGTTTTTATTTAGAGTTAGTTGCAAGCGGACGTGCTTCTCAGAACTGGATGGCTGGAGACTAAATGAAAGAGCAAACGAACGAGCGACCGCAATATACATATACGCATATTTTTAAATCAAATTAATTAACTAAGAAGTAGTAAAAACCAGAGAAGCAGCAAAAAAGCACAAAAGAAGGCGCCCCTCCAAGAGATTTAAAGAAAGATGTATGGCAATGGATTTTCTTTTTGGGCCAACAATGTCTTCTAATTTCTTTTATTTTCATGATGAAGTTTCGAACGCCGCCTTGTGGATTACCAGGCGTATACGTAACGAGCGAGAGACAACAACAACACAGAGTCGTCCCGGAAAGAGTTCCTTTTGCAGCATCTGCTTGAGTTTCGCGAAAATTCAAGCGGATTGCTGGGAAGAGTCCAACAGGTTGAGCCACACTTCTGCCTCCCGGCCCCGAGACGGGGAGGTGTGAGAGTTGTCGCTTCAGCAATTAGAGATTCTAGCTAATTGCCAGTGACTTACGCACTTGTAGTTAACGTCGTGAAAAGCAAGAGGTGATTTCTTTTTTATACGAAAATACGATAATACTTGAATCGTTAAGTTGGCGGAGTAGGAGCAGCTCACAAGACATGATTAAGTCATCGCACAGAAAGAGACCCGACCCCTCGGAGCGTATGCAAAACAGTCGCCGCAACACCGGTCTGAGGTCTGAGGTATGAGGCCTGCGGTCTGCCTTCTGCGGTCCCTGGTACTCATGCCTCATACATACATTTGTACCTGCCAGGGTCGTTGTTTTTATTTGAAGAGAAAGAGAATACGATTCGCACGCGTTGTTGTTGTCGCTTAAAACGATGACGTAGTCAAGGTGACAGAAATAGAAATGCCGGAATGCTTATCGTCCGTCGTCGGTTAGGGCCTGATTACACATTCCTCCTCCTGCCCCAGAAAAAATTGATCAAACTATGTTTTGTGTGGCAAAATGTTGCGGCAAACGTTTCGGCAAACGTTTTGCTAATTGTTTTTTTTTTTGTTTTGCTGCGTTTTCCTTCGTATTTTTCCGCAACACGCGCCGCTCGCTCGCTCGCTGCCTTTCACTTTCACTCGTTTCTATCGCAGCGGCATTTCTCGCATATTTTGCCATTTAAATTAGAGCCGTGCACTAAATTTAAATCGTTAATCTGTACAAAATGGCAGCCGGCCGACTGAAAATAGCGCAGAGGAAAAATAATTTTCATTTTGTCGGCATCGCGATGGCGGCAAACCCAAACAACATTGAGAATTCACATTCAAATTCACTCTCGAGTTCGATATATATTTGTTGGGTGCGAAAAATGACGCCGAAATAATTCTGGCTAGTTTATAATAGTGTATCGTGTATTTCCGTTGCCCGATTTTGTGTGTTCAGCTCCTTTGAACAATTAGATTTGAAAATATTCTCGTCTCTCGTGGTAGTTCTTTGGCCCAAAGCCAAATGTATGTTGACTTGGCCTCATCTTGGGGCCGCATTTTAGTTCAGTCAGTCCTCGGTGGCTGTAAAAAGGGCAACAGACAGACACAATGAAAGTTCCATTAACGAATCCATCATTCCATGCCAAGTGCAAGCCTAGAAACTCGAGCGAACGAACACTTGTTGGTTCGGCCAACAGGGCGTATGCGCAATGCTGTGCGTCATGTGCTGGAAATACGGGAATACGAGACGGAAATGATGGAATCTTGATTTGATTTGAGGCGATCTCCTAGTCATCTCGCGCCGATTGCAACGCCCCAAATGACGTCAGCTTGTCTGGGGCCAAAATGCACAAGAAATAATAGGACATAAATAAATGCGGGAAAGATTAATTTAAACATGCGCCGCCTTTAAAAATACACACACACAAAGGGTAAAGAAAGCACTAATAACAATAACAAGATATATTTTAAAAATTGTGCGTGTTGGGAATATTTTTATTTTATTTTCCTTTCGGCAGCTTTTAAGTTTTTCTCTCTTTCGCCTCTCATTGAGATCAAGGCAATTTCGAATTATGAGCAATGTACGAAAAATCTTTTTCGAATTTCGAAAATTTTCCTGACCCAAGAAAATGTGCTCGCTTGTGCTCGAGGCATTTTCATTTAGAAAACTCTCTTGTAGCCGGACGGCAGCATTCATTTTCACGGAAATCTTCGCAGCCACAGCCCCGAGGCCAAAACCCAGTGGATCTTACACACACACACACATATATATAGCGATATATATATATATATATATGCGCAGCTAAAAGAACATTGAAAACTTCAGCGTTTTCAAGAGGAATAACTTTTTCGCCGCCCCCCAATATATCTAAACAGAGATCTTTAGATCTTTGTGTTGTGGATCGTATAGAAATCTATCTATACCAGCAAGAACCGCGTGGTTTTCACAGTGTCTTCCTATATTTATTCCCCAGTCACGAGTCATTTATTGCCATTGATTACTCACTCCTTGAAACAACCTTTTTTCGTATAATTTTCAGATTGAACGACACGCTACGCGATAAGGAGCAACAGGTTAGCAAGGATCTCGAGGAGATCGAGCAAGTCTTCCGCCGCATTTCGCAGCTGCAGGATAAGCTTAACGCACTGCACGACCAGCTACAATCGGTTCACGTCTACGACGAACACATCTCGCAAACGGAACAGCTTCTGATCACGCTCAATAGTCAGGTGCAGCAGGCCGCCGAGGAGAGCAAATCTCTGGTGGCACAGACGACGGCCCAGTATCAGGCCAAACAGAATCAGCTGCCCAGCGACATTGCCCAGGAGTTCACTGCCCTCGAGCTACTCGCCGAGCGTGTCCAAGTGACCATGGAGACCAAAGAGAAGGATTTCAAGCGGGCGAAGACCGTACGCACCGAATATGTGGCCGGTGTGGACGAGGTGCAGCGCTGGCTGCTTCAGGCTGAGGTGCAGGTGCAGGAGCGAAGCCTCACGCCCACTCAGATGAAGGAGCTGCTGCAGCGCATTAATCACGAAATCACCGCCATCTATGAACGCTTCACGCTGGTCAAGACCAATGGTCAACTGATCATCGAGAATTGTCGCAACAGTGAGGAGAAGACGCTGGTTCAGACAACCATTGACCAATTGGCTGCGTCGCTGGCCCAAGTTCGCGGCTGGTTGGACGAGAAGAAGCAGGCGGTGGGCGATAGTTTGGACGCGTGGACGAGATTCATGAACCTCTACCAGATCGTGATGTCTTGGGCATCCGAGAAGCGCACGTTCATCGACCAAACGATTGAGCTGCGCACTCTGCCCGAGGCACGCAACAAACTGAACGACTATGTGACGGCTGTGAAGAGTATTAAACCGATTGTGAAGCATCTGAGCGAAATGGACAAGGAACTGGAGCACATTGGCCAGGTGACGACTGTGGGCGATCTCAAGGACAAACTGCAGGAGGCCGAGGATGCGAAGATAACCGTGGAAGCGGTGCTGCTAGAGAGGGTAAAGTGATTGAGTCGAAGTACTCACTCGAAACGTTATAGAAATCAAGAAATCAAATTAATCATTTATATTTCTTCCAATTTTCTTATCTTTTTATCCCTTAATAGAACTCCCTGCTGCAAGAGGCCTGCGAAGAATGGGACCAATGTGAACGAAAGATTAAGGATATCCGTGCCTGGCACGAGAAAACCAAGCAGAGCTTGGACTCCTCGCCGCAGCAGAAGAAACCGCTGCGCGATCAGCTCGGCTTCTGTGAGAAGACCCTGGCCGATATAAATGTGCAGAAGACGAAACTGAGACTGTCTATTGAGAAACTGGAGGTGAGTATCACCGCTTCGGCGGCATGGCTAATCGCATGCTTACGATTCCATTCGCAGGTTCATTTCCGCAACGGCATGGGCGGTGACCCGCGCCTGAGCGAGAATGTCGATGAACTGGTGCGCGTCCTCGACGGCCTGGGCGAGTTGGTTAAGGCCAAGTCGCAGAGCCTCGAGCAGACGCTGGCCCAGATCGATGTCTATCAGCAGCAAATGCAGACCCTGCGCCAGCGTATCATTCAAGAGGAGCAGCAGCTTCGCCTGGTGATGGCGCCCACGTACTTGCCGCACGATCGCGAGCGCGCATTAGCCGAGCAACAGGTACGTACCGTCCAGTCTTTGCCAGTTGTAGTAGACCCCGTTTTTAGCCAAATCCAGCTAGCAGATCAGTTCAGATATTCCAGATATCAGATATATTGCCAGGAGCTCTCTAGAAAAGTCATAAAGAAAACCCCTTTTACTAGATATCTATCTCATTCCGTCATTGCTGTGAACGATTGATCCTTCATTGCTATGAAAACAACCAAACAGTTGACAGAACAACCAAACAAGTTATTAACCCTTCTCTCCACCCGAATATTTAATATATATTTCTTCTAAATAATATATTTTTGATTAATCTTTGAAATCGTTTTACCCATTGCGCTTAAATGTGTGCGGGTAGGTCCGAAAAAGAAAAAAAAAGTTGCACGGTGGCTGCGTATTTTATTTAATTTATTTTTAGTTTTGTTGAAATAGAAACAAAAACCAATGCGCTTTATTATTATTATTTTGTTCCATTTATTTTATCTTTTTTTTTTATGCGCCAAAATTCTATTACGTTTTTATTTTCGAATTGGTTTTATATCATATATACATTTTGCACAAACATAAAGACATTTATCATTCTCTTTTCATCTTTCCGTTTCCTTATGCTAACACATTGTCATCTCTCACCTACCAACCGTGCAGCTCTCATTTCTCTCATGAAACTCATTGCTTTTCTAAAGCCATCTCATTGGAAAAGACTCACTAAAATTATACCTCAGATACATCATCATATCAGAGCTTGTGGATCTCATTGTCACGTGCTTCGGCGCCCAAAAGTATTTATTTATAATGCTGAGAGAAAAAATAAGTTCTTGTTGTCAGGGTTAGCCCGAATTCTTCTTCCAGACAGAATTATTTATAGAGCTAAAACGTTTTCTATAGTTTTTGTTGCTCGTGTAAACAAAGAAATTTTGAGGCAGGCGATGACCTAGCCATAGCATAAAATCAACATTCCCTTATTTTCCTAATAGTATTTAGTTTTAAATATTAAAATCTAAGTTTACATTGCGAACTGTAATGTTGGCGGTAAGTGGCAAAACTTGGAATTCGTTCAATTTGGGAACCGTAGCTAATTTTTGATAATATTAATTGGGGCAGCTCTAGCTATGAGAACTTATTTTGATTTACACTCACTAAAATCACACCCATTTACACACACAGTATAGTTGCAAAAAAAAAAAAAAAACAATAAGTTACAGTCATCACATTGCATTTCGTCACATTCTAAGGCACAGACACATGAAGCTTTGCTTAGTCATTTTACAACGGTTTTAATTTCTTTAAAGTTTTTTATTTTGATTTAATTTTTAGTCAGCTTAGCCAAGCAGCTCTTTCTTTTTTCTATAAACCTTTCTATCTCTCTATATCTTTCTGGTATTTAATAGCGAAAATCGGTTATTCTTTATATATGGTTACGGTTTATAATTTAGTATTTTATTTTTGACAATTGTGTATTTCTTTTCATCTCTTCTCTACGTAATTTTGTTGAATATAAACAAAAATCCTGGTGTCGTTGCGCTGAAAAAATCGAAACACAAATATGCAAAAATTATTAAACACTCTCCATAAACATTGTTCTCTACTAATATTATTTAAACCAATTAAAACATGTATTTGGGCTTTGCTCGCTTGCCTGATGTGCTACTTACTTACATTTTAATCCTGTGACTAATCCAAATCTGCTAAACATCTGAATAATAATCCCATTCGAAACCCTCTCCAATAATAAACATAAACAAACATACACACACACATGGGTACTGCTTACTTCTTCAATACAAATGGAAATATCGAACATGGTTAATGGTCGCTTTTCGTGTATCTATCCCA
Source organism: Drosophila truncata (assembly GCA_008042515.1). NCBI lineage: Eukaryota > Metazoa > Arthropoda > Insecta > Diptera > Drosophilidae > Drosophila > Drosophila truncata. Next base: position 9,669 of record VNJQ01002932.1, on the reverse strand, counting down.
TGGCGTATATTGTACTCGCTGCTGCCTTCAATTACCATAAACGAATCTCGATATATATGCTGACACATCTCTTGTATTTCTTCTCTATATATTATATATCTGCTCTCACGCCAACCATTCGAACAATTCTCTTTAAAAAAAAAACATGCACCATGTATACCCTATATATATATAAACAAATAGGCATGCCGGGAACGTGTCAAAAATCTGCATTCGAAAATAACTGCACGTAATGAGCGCATCAAGTTGTTAATACATCGCGGCACGCCGGACGATGCCAAGCTAGAGATTTAGGATGACGTACCGCCGTACCCTTACACCTTAAGTTAAAACCAAATCTAGGACTAGATCAAAACCAAAACCAAAACCAAAGCAGCCACCCTTGGCGTCTGCCGTTTGCCATCGCTGCCGGTCCCTCTCTCTCCCTAAGGGGAAACGGTGGCTTTGGTTAAATTGTCAACTGCCGTCACTATGCTAATCAAAGATTAAAACATGACCCGTGTTTAAGAATATAAAACTATCATATTACTTACTACTATTATAAAGAAAATTAAATTAAATTATTGAATTATATATTTTTTAAAATGCAAATCCCCCAAAACGAGTATAATTTATTAGGGAGCTCAGGTACTCTTAGGTCTCTTAGGTAGCATAGCTTTGAGTCCCCCCTCCCCATTGAAACCCCCTGCAAACATATTAAAGCTAACGTTTTTGGCAAATCTTCCCCCTATCTCTCCCACTCTCTCTCTCTCTCTCACTCTGATACGTCGTGAACCATGATGAACAATTAGGCAATGCGAGAATCAATCGATGGCATGCAGCAAGTCTACGATGCGACCGCTCGAAAGTCCTATGCGCTGGATCCCCATTCAGTGGTGACCACTTCATCGATTGTCTCGTTGCTTATGAAGCCAACGGCGTCAGTGGGTCTGACCTACGCTGAAGTGTTGTCGGGACAAGCGAGTCCGGTAAGCGGCGGTAATGAACCTGTAACGAAATCCCGACCAGAACGAGACCCCTCTGCAACGACAACAAGAACGACCCAGCAGCAAGAACACACGAACCAGACCCAAAATCAGACAACAATTACAACCGTTACAACCACAACCACAACCACGACTTCTAAACGTACGCACGGTGACGAACCTCAGGCCCAAGAGAATACCGATTTCCATGGCGGAAATGGAGTAATTTCCACTGTAGTTTACGAACGGCAAGAAACGGTAACGCCACCAATCCCAACCAATCCCAACACCGAGTTCATCGAGAGCGAACAGCAGCACCATCAACAGGCAAAGCCGGCGGGTAAGAAACTGCAGCCTCCGCGGCCAGAACGTCGTGGCCGCTCGCCAAGACGTCGACCTCAGGCGCCGTCACCCCAACAGCCCGAGATTCAGATTCAATTGGAACAGCAACAACAACCCCACCAGGAGCAACTCTTCTTGCCCATTGATGACCGCTCAAGATCTCGCAGCCCTATGTGGGTTCCCGGTTCAACTTCCTATGCGGAGGTTCTCCGGGGATTGGAATTGGAGCGTCTGAAGGCTGAACAGGTGGCCGCTCAGGCCGTACAAGGACGTACCGATCTTACGATTCAGGATGTGGTGGATGCGAGCGCTGCGGCCTCCGCGAATATCTTCGTTCCCGAATCTGAACTACTAGAAGCCGCCCCCATCAAGGAGCATCACCCACAGCTGGATCAATACATCAGTGAAGCCAGCACAGATCTTACCTATTCTCATTCTCAGCAGGAACAGCAGCCACTGCAGCCACTGCAGCAGCAGCAACCGCAGCAATTGCAGCAGCCGAAACCCATCAGCAATTATGAAGTGCCCATGACTGCCGAAGAGATTGCAGCCACATATTTGCAACCTGATCCGCAGCTCTATCAGACAATGTACGAAAATGTGGCCGATAGTGGCCAGTGGGGTTATGTGACGGGTTCTGCAGCGGAACCTCAACAGCAGCAGCAGCAGCAGCAGCAGCAAACCCAACAGAACTACTACGAGCAGATGATGCAGATGCAGTATCCCATTCAGTATCAGCAAGTGGCAGTGCCACCAGCAACAGCGCAATATCAGCTTTTAGCAGGTTACTATCAGCCGGTGGCTCAGGCGGATAACTATTCTGCCGTATATCCCGCAGAACAGAATCAAATCTATTATGCCCAGCAGGCCACGGATTACTCTCAGGAATATCCATTACAGCAGCAACCAGTGCAGCAGGATTTCCAGCTTGAATCGGTAGAGCAGCAGCAGACCTATTTGCTTGAACCTTACCAGGTGGAGAACACTCTGGTGTCGACTTCAACCGGTAGCAGCGTGCTGGATCGCGTTGTTACCACATTGGCCTCAATGGTGCAGCAGAGTTCAGAGCCACTGACCACCAGCACCCAGCAAATACAACCAGTTGTTGTGCCCAGCGAGTTGCAGGAGCCTCAGCAGCAGTACTATATCGAAGAGCATGTTCACATACCACTTGCCGTAGAGCCCCAGGAGTTTGAGCTGAATGAGCCTCGCCCGGATATTACCTTTGGCCAGTTTGATGTTGATGCTATTGAAACTATACCAGTAGATACGCCACCAGTGCAGCCTCAGGTTCAGCCTCAGTATCAGCCCAGTGTATCCACAACCAGCTATGTACAGGAAACCACAATTGTTTCCCATCAGACGCAGCCAACTGTGATAACGCAACAGACTCCGGAAGTCGTTGCAGTACCAGCAGATGTCCCCCAAGTCCCAGAAGTATCCACAAATGTCATTGTACACCCCAGGCCTCAGAAGCGTAGCAACAAACAAGTTCGGCCGCAGGATATCAGTACTGGCAGCACTTATGCCGAAGTCCTTTTCGGTCTCCAGCACCAAGAACATCCAGGTTTCCAGCCATCCAGTCAGCAACATACTCAAGTGCGCCTTACATCCTCGCCGCCAATGCAACGCAAGCCGGATCAAGCTACTACTACTACTAGTAGTATTTCTACTACTACGACTACTACTATTTCTACTACAAATCAGCAAGCCAGACGTGTCGACAAATCACCAACATGGGAACGCAAAGAGGACAATATTGAGTCCCGGACATCGCGTACAAAAAGAACGAGACATGAAACCCAACCGGAGCCATTGCCGATTAAGCAGAGCACTCGAAAGGATGCAAAGACGGGCAAGAAGCCTCAATCTCCCGATAGCAATGGTGTCTCTGCAGAGAGAAAAACAGTTGCTGAGGTTGTAGCCCCTCGTCCAGTTGTGGAATCAAAATTACCTGAACCAAAGCCAAGAAAAACTAAGAATTCAAAGAAGGTTGCCGACAGTGAGCCTGTGGCTGTTCCCGAACCTAAAGCTGAGCCTAAAAAAGAAAAAAATCAGCCTGCACCTGTTTTGGAGAAAAAGCTAACGGAAGTGGTGACAACTGTGATTGAGACTGTTGTTGAACCCGAAGTTCAGCCAACTCCCGCTCCCGCAAAGAAAGAGAAGAAGGCAAAGCCTGTACCGCCTGCAAGGAAGGATAAGAAACAAACCAAATCGGTTGAGGAGTCTGTTGTCGAGAAGGAGATTGTCCCACCTGCTGTTAATGAGGAAGTCGAAATTGTACAAGTTTTAACTCCTGCTCCAGCTTTAAAGAAGGATAAGAAACAAACCAAAACGTTGGTTGTGGAACATGCGCCTAAAGCTGATGAGCCTGTCATTGAACCCACTGCTGTCCAACCAAAGGAAGAAGTTCAAAATGATAAGGATCCTGCACCAATTTCAAAGAAGGATAAGAAGAAGCTTAAGCCAACCATTGAAAAGGAGCCCGTCAAGCCAACAGAGATTGAAAAAGTTGAAGTAGTTGAACAGAAAGTCGAGCTAGCCACAGAAAAGAGTTCCGAGCCTGAAGTTCCAGTTTCAGTGCCCGTGAAAAAGGACAGAAAACGTTCTAAGAAGGGAAAACCTCAAGATGAAACAGAAGTAAAGATTGAACAGGTGGAGGTTATTCCTGTTGTGGCAGCAAGTAATGTCACAGAGACTATTACTACCACTGAAATAATTGAGCCAATTTCTTCTGTTGAAAATGTGGAAATTATTCCTGAATCTATCGAAATTCCCTCTGGAGCAGAACTAAAGACAACTGAAACTGTTTCTATTGATACCAGCGAACCTGTGGTCACCACATCAACAAACACAATATCAACGGAAAGCGGAACTACAACAATCACAACGCGAACAATAACGAAGCACATTACCAAGCGGATTGTAAAGCGAATTGTTGATGGCAGGGAAGAGATTGTTGAGGAAGATGTGATTGATGATTTGCCCGAAGAGAATATTTCTGTTGAGCAATACAACCTGCCACCGGTTGAATCTGCTGCTGCTACTGATGCACCAATTGATATTACCGGGTTCTCAACGACCCAGGACACAATCGTGCAGCAAGGATCGATAACTAAGACTGTGATTACCAAAACCAAACGTATCCTGAAGCGCATCACCGAAGACGGAGAGGAAATTGTCGAGGAGGTCTTCGAAGATGAACCAGAAGTAGAGCGGGATGTTACTGTATTACCCACCACAGTGCTGACCACGACAGAAACTACGATTGGAAAACCTCAACCCTCTCTAAATATAATTGAGGATGTTGCGCAAAATGTAGTCGATGAGGTTTTGAAAGAAGCCGAGGAAATAACACAAACAAATAAACAGCCAGAACCCGAGCAAAAACCAGCTGTTGAGGTATTGACTCCAGTCGCAGATTCACAAGAGCCACAGAATAAGCCACAGAAACCTTCCAGAAAGGATAAGAAGAAGCAGAAGAAATCTGAAAGCAATCACAATTCTCCAATTGTGCAGAAGGTGGCAGAAATCGTTGAGCCACAGCCACAGCCAGAAATTACAGAGCCCCTGAGTGTAACAAGTGCAATATATACGGATAATAAACCAACTCTGCCATCTGAGCAAACTGTTGTTAGCGATGATGGCGGACTTGTCAAGACGACAGTTATCCGAACCACAAAAATCGTCAAAAAAATCAACAGCAGCCAGCAGGAAAATCAAGAGATGTCCTCTTCGACGCATTCAGATGGACCATCGTCTCTGGGATCCTACGAGTTGGCAGAGGAAGCCATTGAGCCCGCCAAAATTGAGAAATCTGAGACAAATAGCAGGGAAATAAGCGATGAGGGTGTAGTAAAAACCACTAAAACAACTACAACTAAAACCATTAAATCTCCCAAGATCAATGAAAGCCAAAACGAACCTTCAGTAGATGTTTCAACTGAAAATAAACCTGTTCCAGTTGTGGAGGAGCCTGAGGAAGGAGGCGTGATTAAAACAACCATTGTCCGAACCACAAAGATTATCAAAAAGATTTCCCAGGAAAGTGAAAACATTAGCGAAACCAGCAGCGATGCCGACGTTTCCGCCCTGCCCCTTGTTGAAACAATTATTCAGGATGCTCCTATTGTGGCAGAGTCTGTTACAACCGAATCGAATAGTGAGGGAATAACTAAGACTACAACATCTCGTACTACAAAGACGGTGAGCAAAACGGCAGTGAGCGAAATTGTGGACGAATCTCTTAATTTACCGGAGGTTCCTGCCATTCCTGTTGGCATTGTGGACGAATCTCTTAATTTACCAGAGGTTCCTGCCATTCCTGTTGGCATTGAGGATCAGTTCCTGACCACAACAAAAATTATTGGTGTTCCTCAGCAGACTCCACAAATAAAGTCTGCAGTGTTGGACTTTATTGCAGCTGAAAGCACTCCAAAACTCGATGTTCAGGCTGTGGATGCTCCTGTTGAAGAAGAGAGTATTCCTGAATCTGCTGCTACGGAAACTTCGGTGCCTGAGATTGAATCTTCAGAGGTTGGGGATGTTGTCAAGACCACGTTTGTTCGAACAACGAAGATTGTAAAGAAAATCTCTCAAAATGTGGAACAACAAGAAACCGTTGATATTCCTGAAAAATCAGAACCCTTGGTGCCTGTTGAGGAGACAAGTGGTGTTGGTGGTGTAACCAAGACGACAACCGTGCGTACGACGAAAATTGTGAAGAAACTGAATGAAGATGGAGAGACAACAACCGAAGAGACGAGCACTGCAAGCGAACCAGTGACAGTGCGAGAAGGCTCGCCAACGATTTCGGAAATACCCAGCGAATCTTCAACCACATCTAGTCAAATCGATGGCGCTATTATCAAAACTACCACAATACGAACAATGCGCATCACCAAGAGGGTGACCAATGATGGACGAATCCTTCTGACGGAGAGCGAGACGCCCGGAGATGTGATAGTGACTTCGAGCATCGAGATGCCTGAGCTGAGACCTGTGAGTCCGGCTGTATCGTCACGAACGCCCTCTCCGGCTGTTACACCTAGCAGCGAGCCTAGACTAGAGAATCAGGGTGCAAACATACAATTGGGACTGCGGGACAGCCCGTCGGGGGTGAAAGTACTTGGCATTGAGACGAACACCATTCAGTTGCCTAAGCAGACGAATGGAGACATTAACGAGACGGATAGTATTACCACTACTACGACAACTACCAGGAATACGATACTCACAACGACACAGCGACGCAGCTTCGAGACCGAAGATGGCACAAATGTTCTTTTCGTGGGAGAAGGCATTGACGGTGACTATCCACCTGGTACAGTACAAAAAATATCCCTAATCACTCACGAAGAAAAACTGAAGACACCTATTGTGAAAATGCATTTAGATTTTCCGGAGGTTAGTCTTCGGGTGACCGAGACTGTGACCGAAAATGTGGAATCCCTGCAGAGAACGGCCGAGAGTAGTGAGAATTCCTCCGTGATTGTTGTAGAATCCCTCCCAGAACCTGTAGAATCCAAGCCCCTGCCTGCCGTAGACTCTACCCAATCAGAAGAACTTGTCAAGATTGTAGAAGCCCCGACAGTCCAACCCCTTTCCCCTGCTGAATTGAGTCCAGAAGAGCAGCAATTGTTTGAGGATATTCAGAAGAAATTGTCCAAGAAAGATAAGAAAAAGCGTCCTGCAATTCCCGAAGAGTTTATTAAACATGAATCGGTTCCTGTTATAGAAGAACAAAGCTTAGGTAATTATACTATTAATGCCCCATCTGTAGTGGTTGAAACAGAGGTTCTAATCAATATTCCTAAACCCTTAGTTGAGCAAGAATCTATAACTGAAGACATTTCTCAGAAAGATAATTCCCAGGAAGATATTTCTCCCGTTTCCGAAGTTGTTCCTACTGTTTTAGTTAAGGAAGAAGTTCAGATTGAAATTCAACCGGATGTAATTTTAGAAACAGAAAAATTACTTCCAAATATTTCGCAAGATGTGTCTCTAATTTCTACAGTCAAGACAATTGAGCACGCTAAGGCAGATATTCTTTATCAAGAGACATTAACGCCAGTTTCTGAAGTCACCCCTGTTCCTAATAAAGAAGAAGTGCAAGTAGAAATTCCATGTGAAACTCAGTCAAGTCCTGCTCCTACTAATCCTGCCAAACCAAGCGCATTAATTGCTGACGCATTCGTGGCTAACTCGGTAAGCACCTTAAATACTCTCACACAACTTGAGAAAATCTCTCCCTCTCCCCTTGATAAAATATTTGAAATTCCCAAATTTGATATATTTAAACTTAACACTGCTGAGGGAAATTATCACATAATCAATTCTAAGGTTCAAGAAACAACAACAGTTGAAAATATATCCATTGATACTTCCTCTCCAAAGTCGGTAAGCTTTGGCATCGAATCTGAACCAGCAACAAAAACTTCAATTATTGAAGAAGTTTCTCTTCCAGTTTTTTACAATTTTGAGGCCCCTAAATTTGACATTATTTCCCTAAACAAGGCAGAATCTTTACACCAATTCGTCGAAACCTCAACAGTTTCAACTGAAACTTCTCCATCAGTTTCCACTCTTGAGACTTCCAAGTCTGAGCCAATAGTTGAAACTCAACCTTTAGATGAAACAAGGTCCATTACAACTGTCACAACCACAACAGTGTCCACTGAGACAACAACAGAAACTTCCACTCCTGCGGAACAACAGAAGCCTGATGAACCTGTAAAAATACCCGAGGAACCGAAGAAACCTGCATATGCCGGCCTTCCCGTTGACGATTCTTCCAGCTCTTGGATGGATGTCTTGGATGAGCCCATGAACTTCTCTGACGATGAAGAAACTGTACAGGAAACTCCTCTGGCTCCGTTTAAGGACGTTATAGAGACTCCTGAGGAAACTGAGGTCGTCACAATTAAAACTGTTGACGAGGAAATACCAATTCCTGAGCCCCAGACGGAGGAAGTCATTGTTTCTACTGTTATCAAATCTGAGCCAATAGTTGAAACTTCTGTGGATGAAACCAAGACCATTACTACTATCACAACCACAACAGTTTCCACTGAGACAACAACAGAAACTTCCACTCCTGCGGAACAACAGAATCCTGATGAACCTGTAAAAATACCCGAGGAACCGAAGAAACCTGCATATGCCGGCCTTCCCGTTGACGATTCTTCCAGCTCTTGGATGGATGTCTTGGATGAGCCCATGAACTTCTCTGATGATGAAGAATCGGTACAGGAAACTCCTCTGGCTCCGTTTAAGGACGTTATAGAGACTCCTGAGGAAACTGAGGTCGTCACAATTAAAACTGTTGACGAGGAAATACCAATTCCTGAGCCCCAGACGGAGGAAGTCATTGTTTCTACTGTTATCAAATCTGAGCCAATAGTTGAAACTTCTGTGGATGAAACCAAGACCATTACTACTATCACAACCACAACAGTTTCCACTGAGACAACAACAGAAACTTCCACTCCTGCGGAACAACAGAATCCTGATGAACCTGTAAAAATACCCGAGGAACCGAAGAAACCTGCATATGCCGGCCTTCCCGTTGACGATTCTTCCAGCTCTTGGATGGATGTCTTGGATGAGCCCATGAACTTCTCTGACGATGAAGAAACTGTACAGGAAACTCCTCTGGCTCCGTTTAAGGACGTTATAGAGACTCCTGAGGAAACTGAGGTCGTCACAATTAAAACTGTTGACGAGGAAATACCAATTCCTGAGCCCCAGACGGAGGAAGTCATTGTTTCTACTGTTATCAAATCTGAGCCAATAGTTGAAACTTCTGTGGATGAAACCAAGACCATTACTACTATCACAACCACAACAGTTTCCACTGAGACAACAACAGAAACTTCCACTCCTGCGGAACAACAGAATCCTGATGAACCTGTAAAAATACCCGAGGAACCGAAGAAACCTGCATATGCCGGCCTTCCCGTTGACGATTCTTCCAGCTCTTGGATGGATGTCTTGGATGAGCCCATGAACTTCTCTGACGATGAAGAAACTGTACAGGAAACTCCTCTGGCTCCGTTTAAGGACGTTATAGAGACTCCTGAGGAAACTGAGGTCGTCACAATTAAAACTGTTGACGAGGAAATACCAATTCCTGAGCCCCAGACGGAGGAAGTCATTGTTTCTACTGTTATCAAATCTGAGCCAATAGTTGAAACTTCTGTGGATGAAACCAAGACCATTACTACTATCACAACCACAACAGTTTCCACTGAGACAACAACAGAAACTTCCACTCCTGCGGAACAACAGAATCCTGATGAACCTGTAAAAATACCCGAGGAACCGAAGAAACCTGCATATGCCGGCCTTCCCGTTGACGATT